>CM028136.1:58642500-58900000 GCA_016271365.2 Neoceratodus forsteri
TTGAGAACTGATTGAAGGAAAATCCAGTCCACCCTATCGAATGCCTTTTCGGCATCGATACTTATTGCCAGGTTGAGGGATGTAGCTGTTTTCTGGGAAGAAATTATATTCAGGAGACATCTAATGTTACCCTGTAGGAGTCTTCCGGATATAAAACCAGATTGATCCGGGTGTACGAGATCCCCAATGACCAGTTGGAGCCTCTGAGCTAGTACACCTGTGAATAATTTTAGATCTGTATTTAACAGGGAAATGGGTCTATATGATCTGCATTCCTCTGGTGGTTTACCTGGTTTTAACAGTACCGATATCCTTGCATAGTTCCATGATGGAGGGATCAGTAGGTCCTTTCTCAGGACAGCGCTAAAGGACTCCAATAGAATGGGAAGAAGGTCTGTCTGGAAAGTCTTATAAAATTCTGCGGGGTACCCATCCAATCCCGGAGTCTTTGTATTCTTAAGTAAGAAAATTTGACTTCTAGGTTCCTGCATAGTAATCAGGGCCCCCAACTTTTCCCATCCAGACTGATCTAGGACTGGGAGATGAATCCCCCTCAGATATTGGGCGATGTTAGCCTCATGATCAGGGCATCTTTCCACAGCATACAACTTCTGGTAGAAGTCAGCAAAACATTTTGTTATGTCTGCTTGGGATGTGACCAGACATTGATCTGATCCCCTTCTAAGTTTTAGTACTGCCCTCGACGCTGCCTCCTTGCGCAGCTGAGCCGCTAACAACTTTCCAGCCCTGTTGCCCTTCTTGTAAAATAACTGTCTGGCATACCTACAACTAGCTTCTATTTGATGGTTTACTAATCGTATTAACTTTTCTCTGACCTCCTCTAATTTCTTTTTTGTCTATATCAGGTTGTCTCACTTATGTTGAGTTTCCAGCTCCGTTATTGCCCTTTCTAGCTTTATCTGTTCCTCTTTTCTATCTTTGTTAACTTTAGAAGCATAGACGATAATTTTGCCCCTTATATATGCTTTCAGAGTATCCCAATATATTGTGGGGCGGTATCCTCCTGGTTATTAAATGTTTGAAATAGTTTAATCTCTGTTCTCATCATTGTTTTAAATTCTTCTTTATTAATAAGGCTCAAATATAACTTCCACGTCTGATGGCGGTTCGTGATTCCCAGTCGTAACTTTAGCAAGACCGGGGCATGGTCTGATAAGGTAAAACTACCTATTCTGGCTGAATTTAATGCCCAGGTCCAGTCTGTGGGAACCAGCAGGAGATCAAGCCTACTGTAGCCTAAATGTCTGGGTGAGTACAGAGAGTAATCCCGCTTGGTGGGGTGCAGAAACCTCCATGCATCTGTCATACCTTGTTCATGAATGAGTCAGTGAAGTGTTGTAGAGGCCTTGGATCTTCTACCTGACTGCGTCCCTGATTTGTCTAAGCCGGGACAGAGAATTGTGTTAAAGTCCCCTTCCACTATCCTAAGAACTGAGTCGAACCTAGGAAGTGCCGACATCATCTTTGTTAGAAAAGTTGACCTAGGGTTTTCCTCATTGGGGGCGTATATGTTAAGGATGCTGCACTTATGAGCACCCAGGTCTGCCTCTGCATATATATATCTTCCCTCGGGGTCGGACCTCACGATTGTCTCCTTAAAAGGGAGATTTCTCCTTATCAGTATAGCTACCCCTCGTTTGTGTGGATTGGATTGGCAAGAGGACAAGAAAATATGTCCAACCCATGTCCTCTTTAATTTAGAGTGTTCTAACTGTGTTAAATGGGTCTCTTGGAGTAGGGCAATATCTGCCTTAAAATCTCTCAATTCTCTCAAAACCCTCGCCCTTTTGATAAGGCTCCCCAGGCCTCTTACATTGTATGTAACTATTTGGATGTCACCCATATTCCGTTAACCATAAAAAAAGATATGATCTGACCCCCAGGGGCCCCCCCTCTAAAATTACGCCAACACACACACTGCCTTTGCCAAAGAACATTAAAAAAAATCACATTTCCAAACCACTTCATTACTATATACAAATTGACAGATTTTGCACCTCTGTCATGCTGTGCATTTTTTTGATGCATTGTGTACTTCAAGGTGATACTTCAGATGGTACATAAAGATCAAGAAAGGATCTATATAACCCTAGATAGGTCTCTCCTTTACTCTGATGGTAAAACGGGAGCTCTTGAGGAGACAATACTTTGTGCTCCCCGGCTGACTACTCTTCCACACCGTGGTCAGTAGGGTGATTAGCTGAGCTTATAAATGTGGGGTGTTCCTCTTCACCCTTTGCAAGGTCTAAGGCTGTTAAGTCGTCTAGGCCTTGACATTATTTTCAGCCTGCTCGACAAAATCCTTGATTTTTATACCGTGGACAAAGTCCTGGTATCCGTGGGGGGGGAGAGATCTGGAAGAGAATGAGTAGGGAAAGGGAAAAGAAAAAAGGAAAGGAAAAAGGAAATGGGGGAAGCAGGGAGGGGACAGAGTTTGTACAATGTAAATCTCTACAAAGGTCTTTGAATAACCACAGTGCTACAGTGTGCCTGCACCTTCATGTCCCGAGGGAAGGTATCCCTCCAGTAAGTTAGGTTAGAGATAGTAATTTTATAAGCATTGATTAGTTACACATCCCGTTTCTCCCCCTTCCCCCAACCAGGCTCTCAGACTTTATCCTGGACATATATTAGTATTCCAAATTTTTCATTTTCCCTCAAGACATAAGATTTTAATGTCTTCATTTCCATCCAAGTTAGCAGATCCCTGCAGATTAAAAGTTACCCAGTCTTGTTTGGTTGCATCTCAGCCTGCCCCCTTGTTGTTATGGGGTTGCACTTGGGATTCCACCATCGTGGCGGCCTTCTCAGCTGATGCCGACCTAGACCTGACTGCCCTGTGGACCTTCTGCCATATGTCCGTGCCACCGGCCTCGGCTCTTCTCCCTGAAGTCGACTGCCAGGTCAAGACCTCCAACTCCTGCCTTGGGAAACGAGACTGCAGCTCATCTAGCTTGATCCCGTGATCTACCAAGAAATCACTCGCCTCCACAATGTCTGCAAAGCGCTTCACTGCCCTCTCACATGTCTTCACCTGAAGTTGGGTTGGATAGTCCAGGTAGGCCTTCATCCCTTTCTGCCTCAGGGTTTTCATAGCAGCCAGTATCAATCGCCGTTGTAATGATGTTGATGCCACAAAGTCATGATCAAAATAAAGATGCTGGTCTCCAAAAATAATCTCCTTGCGCCCCCACGCCATTTTCAAGACCTTTTCCTTAACTCTGAAGTCCAGAAATGCATTAATTATTGATCTCGGTCTGGCGTTCACGTTTGTTGGTGGGAGTGTAAGTGCTCTATGTGCTCGAATTATGCCTAATGGCTCCTCCTTGGGCCAGCTAACAGCTCCCACAACAAACTCTCCATAAAGAGTATCATGTCGCCCAACTCCGTTTTTTCTGGGAGTCCGTGAACTCTGATATTGTTTCGTCAGTGCCTGTTTTCTAGTTCTTCCAAACTTTTACTCAATTGCATCTCTCTGTAATGAAGGTTTAGCAATGCGGAGTTGTGCACATCGGTTTCGTTGCAATATTCCGTCAGACAGGCCTCAACTGCTCCCATGCGCCTCTCGACTACCCGGTGGTCTCATTTAGTATCTGCCACTGCTGTTTCAATACACTTCAGTGTTTCACTGATTGTGCTTAACTGGGTACAAAGTTGTTTAGAAGTAATTGTAAATTCAGGCTCATCATTACCATCCTCCGTTTGTTCCAGTTCAGGTTCAGTCATTTCACTCCGCGAACTCTGTTTAGTTGCTAGTGGGGGTTGCCAGGCTATGGTCCACTGGATCGGCTCCCTAGACACGCTCGGTGCTTCGAATTCTCTCAATTTTTGTCTCTTCACCATATGTAGGCTAGCTTTTGAAGGTTTTCTAGCCCTTTGTCTCTTTTTGGATGCCAGGATGGTTTAGGATTTTATCAAGTCAGGCAGAGCTTCAGCTTCAAGCGGCCATAAGCAATGCTTGCGTCACCGGAAGTCCCCGAAATGCTCAGTTTCGAAGAGGCTGTGTGATTTTTAAACTGGGTTGACTGGTTGTTTTCTGGCCATTTTACTGAAGAGTGAAATGTATGCCTGAATGAGGAGAGCAGAGCAGCATGCTAGCGGTTTACTGAGCGGTGCCAGTCAAAGCTTTTGTTTCCGATTGGCAAAGCTCAGTGATTTGGTGGTGTTGTGTGCCCTGGGGGGTAGTGGGTAGTCCCGGTGGGCACAATACATGCTGATAAGGACACGGCTGAAACTAGGTTTTAGCCAGTCAGCATTGTGGATTTTTTAAGCCCATTTTATAAGATGCCTTAAATCCTGTCTTTTATCTGTAATGGTGCCCAGAGCCTCTAGGTTTGGGCACCAAATATAAATTAAGCTTTACTTTACTTACTTTACTTTACTACTTTACTTACTTTACTACTTTACTTACTTTACTACTTTACTTACTTTACTTTACTTTACCTACTTTACTTACTTTATTACTTTACTACTTTACTACTTTACTACTTTACTTACTTTACCTTACTACTTTACTTACTTTACTACTTTATTTTACTTACTTTACTTATTTACTTTACTTTACTTTACTTACTTTACTTACTTTACTACTTTACTTTATTACTTTGCTTACTTTATTTTACTTATTTTACTTACTTTACTGTACTACTTTACTTACTTTACTTTACTTACAGGGAGATAGACTAGCACAACAAGAGGAAGATGAAAGATGGAAGCACACCCCCTGTCTGGTAGGATGATTGCCGACTCCCCGCAGGACCATAGTAGTGACCCAGGCGCCTCCCAAAACTGGATCAGCTGTTGGTGGGTGGAGAGACTCCCCAGCACACTGCCTATGTTATATACTTTTGTGTTGATGGGTATCTCTCACCCCAAGCACCCACAGTTGCTCATCCATAAAACATCACATATATGCTGTGAGACTCTTCGGTCTTTCAGTTGCACGAGGGCTGTATCCACTAGCAATGATGGGCAATCAGATAATAATACAGGGTCAGCAAAACTGCATGATTGTGTATGGTTATTGCCAGTATTCTTAGAGTGGCTTTTTGCCTGCTGTTTTACTTTAAAATGGCAGTGCATGGCAGAGGTGAAACTGTGATATATACTTTCTTATTCTATATTAAATTGCCCCTTAACTCCTGACTTGTACAATACCCTTTTTCCACATTTTGAGTCTGCCTTAGCACTTTTTTCACATTTGAAATAAAAGGAGCACCCCTTTTAATATGGCTTGGATCAGGTTCTCATCAGCACTTCCAGGTGTCCTTGTACACCTGTGTCCCATAAGGTCAGGGAGCAGTGTTACTGGATGCTTGTTCATTATAGTCACAAGAAAAGTGATCTTAAACCATGGGTGTTCAAAAACAACCAAAAATACTGATTTGAACCACGTTAAAAGGAGCACTTCTTTTGTTATTTCATCTGTAAAAAAAATAGTACAAAATTAGAGTTAAAATGTGGAAAAAAAGGATATCTTACAAGTCTAGAGGTAAGGGGCACTCTAAAATAGAATCAAAAAGTATAGGTCAAAATATTAACTGCTATCACGCACTGCTGCTTTAAATCCCCGATTCCCCCCACACACACTGATTTTGTATAGAAAACTTCCCTTAGAAGTCTATTCCACACATCCACAACCCCTTTGGTAGAGAAATAGTTCCTGACATCCCTCCTAAATTCTGCCCCCCGTGCCTGTATTCCCACCTGGAGTGTATAGCTCTCTACTGTCTATCTGATTTACCCCAAGGAAGCATTTTTAAGTTGAGATATTGGCTCCCTTCTCACCTCCAGAGTGGACTTGTTCAGGTCCACCAACCGCTTCATGTAAGACTTCACCTTCTGTCCCTGAATCATTTTAGTTTCCCTTCCCTGCACTGCCTCCACCCTGTCCCTGTCTTTCCTCAAGTACAAGCTCCAGAAATGCACACAGGGCTCCAAGTGAGGAGGCACTAGGGAAAGGTATGGGGCAGAGTTATCTCCCTCTTTCTGCTACTCGTACCCCTCCTAGGCATCTTAGCTTCCTGTTTGCCCCTCCCCCCACTGGACTAATGCAGTGCACTGATGTTTTCAGATTGCTCTGTATCATCAGTCCCAGTTCCTCTCCTTAGTCATTCTCTTCACCACTACCCCCTCATCCTACAGTCTGTTTCCATGTTGTTCCCCTGTGTACATTGCCTTGCATATTTCTGCATTCTGTTTCAGTTGCCGTACCCCTGTTTAGCATACAAGTCAGGAAATCAGAGAAATCTGAACTAGAATAAAAAAAAATGTAAGGTCTCCCTCGAGGCTGTTAAGGGATATAGTTGTGTAAAAGGTCACCTTGAAGGGGTCCTACACAACAAACTACAAAAAACACTTACTTGACCTCCTGAGCCTGAGGTGAACTCCAGGGCTCCACTGACACATGACAGAGCTGACAAGGCTTTGGACAAAGGTGGTTAGCAGAATTTGGAGGCAAAACACAAGTGTCCAAACAGGGGAAATAAACGAAATGGGATCCTTTATTTCTTTATTTGAGCACACTGATAGATGGCACTTTGTTTCCAACTGCCAAAGTCTCATCTTATCACCAAAAGCTGATCAGGCATTACTCTCTTCTGAGTTGGCTTCAACTCTGGTGAGGTACTTTGTTTGACACAGTACGACCCTGAGGGAGGCATTACCCACTGACAGACTTCCCCACCGCTGCTACATGGGTGGGGACTCCACGGCTCTCTTCTAACCCATTTTCTACCTTTACTAGTCACTTGACAAATTCACAGTCTCACTGGCTGGCACATTGTGGCACCAAATGATCCTAGGAGAAATTTGAGGACACATTCTTTATTTATTTTTATTTATTGAAATGTTTCACCAGGAAGGCACACTGAGCAACAGGTTGCTTATATCCCGGTGCAGCCTGGGGGGAAGGGATACAGTAGGGATGAGACAGAGTCTGTTCATTGCCATTTCAATCAGAATGTCATCCTGCCAAAGAGAAAAAGCATTTGCCCACCTGGGCATCACTTAGGTGCCAACAGGCACTACCAGACTTTGCTAATGGGCAAACATTGTCCCTCAGAACACACTCTGAGGTAAAATTCCTGTTCTCTGACAAGAATCTGTAGTTTGCCAGTCACTGTCCCTCTCTGGGAGAGGGACGGCACTGCTGAGCACCAGACTGGTCACTTCACGTTTAGTAAAGATTAAACATCACCTCTGATCCTTTGTCCATCGGACTCTCTGGCACCAACTTACTCACAGACAACCTCTGTTTTCACTTAAGATGGACTTTTCTCCTACTGAAGGGGGGCACTCCTCTTTCAAAGGTTTTTGAAGATGGTTGCCGCTATGTGTGGGCACTTTATACCAATGCCAGACTCTATACGGGAACTTTTGGTACAGTGGGAACAGGCACAGTGTGCCAGTAGTACATCTCCCATCAACTCTGACTCAGCAGTTCCTGCCCTCCAGCAAAGAACACTGACTCCTCTTCTTTGGAATGCCCAAGTCAGACCAGCTAACCCAGTCCTCCAAAGGCATAGAGAACTGGCACACCACTAGAGGTCGGTAGACACTCTCAAAGGGACATTACATAGTTCTTGGGAAAACTGATGGATTCCCTTATCAAACAGGACCTCATGGAATACCTGGAAGTAAACGATCTCCAGTACAGTAAACAACATGGCTTCATGGCAAGGAGGTGATGCCAAACCAATTTTATTGTCTTCTTCGACTGGGTGACAAGGAAGCTTGACAGGGGCCATGCAGTGGATCTCCTCTACTTCGATTTCAGTAAAGCCTTTGACTTGGTGCCTCACAGGTGCCTGTTGAAGAAGTTGGAGGACCTTCGAACTGCACAGGACATAGTCAGGTGGGTGGAAAATTGGCTTAGGGATGGGAGACAGAGGGTTGTTGTAAATGGGGTGAGATCATCCATGGAGAATGCTGCCACAAGAGGGGAACCTCAGGGATTGGTCCTGTGCCCTGTCCTCTTCAGCATGTTCATTAGTGACATCAACAAAGGAATTCAGGTAAATCTTGCCCTTTTCGCCAATGACACTATGCTTAGCAGTAGGGTAGACAATGCAGAGGGTGCTAGGAAGTCTAACGAAGATGTCAGAAGGCTTAAAAGTTGATCAAACATGTGGCAGCTGAAGATTAATGTGAAGAAGTGCAAAGTAATGCACCTAGGGAAAGGCACCCATGGAGAGACCACTGGTTAAATGGTGTTAAACGTAGCACTACTGCAGAAGAGCAAGACCTGGGAGTCATCATTTGTGAAGGTCTGAAACAATGAAGCCTCTGTAACAAAGCATGCAGCAAAGCAGCAGGATGTTGGGGTGTCCAGGGAGCGGGATAAATAGCGGGAGCACGGAGGTGATTCCCCTCTTTATCGTTCCCTGGTGCGGCCACACCTGGAGTACTGTGTCCAGTTTTAGGCCGTCATCTAAGAAAGGAAAAGGACAGGATACAGTATGTGCAGACAGGTGACAAAGATGATACATGGCCTTCGGGGGTCTCCTATGTGGAACGACTAAGGGCGCTGAACATGTACTCACTGGAGGCAAGGAGGGAGTGGAGGGATAAAATTGAATCCTTTAAGATCCTGAAAGGCATAAATTGAGTGCCCCACATGGTACTGTTCACTAGGAGCACCAACACAATGACATGTGGGCATGAGTGGAAGCTCCAGAGGGGGAGCTTCAGAAGAGATTTGAGAAAACACTATTTCTCATAAAGATGGAAATGGAATCATGGAACAGTCTGCCAGCAGAGGTGGTGGGGGCTAGGACTGTGGAGAGTTTCAAGCATGGGTAGGACAGAGTGAGGGCACAGATAAAGAAGGTTGCGGGGTTAAGTCTCCAGATTGACACTAGGTATTTTATGGGCAGACTTGATGGACCCTCAGTCTCCTTCTGCCATCGTTTTTAATGTTTCTTTGTTTCTGAGGTGGCTACAAGTATATGCCCACATTTTCACCAGTGTCATGCACTGCTGCTTTAAACATGGGTGAGCCAGTCACAGAGGGCAGGTAGGGTCATCAGCAAGAGAGCAAGAGGAAGAGGAGTGAAGGGCCACAATGGGAGAGCAGGAGGGAGAGGAGTGAAGGGCCACAATGGGAGAGCAGGAGGGAGAGGAGTGAAGGGCCACAATGGGAGAGCAGGAGGGAGAAGAGTGAAGGGCCACAATGGGAGAGCAGGAGGGAGAGGAGTGAAGGGCCACAATTGCCCTCACAAACAACACTTGCTAGGGCGGGGCAGACTGAATGGGCCTCAAGACTTTTTTCCACATCTGTGTTTTATGTTTCACCTTGGCTCTCCTTCACCCTCTCCCACTTTTTCTCCCCCTTCAACTCCCTTCTGTTCACTACCATCATTCCTCCCTCCCTCTCATTCTCATCCTTAAAGATCGAGGGCGTGGTCCTGACTGATCAGAGCGCTCTTTTGCTTTGCATGTGAGACACTCTTATTTTGTGAAGAGTGTCTCACATGCAGCTGCTGCCCTGGAAACTGGCATATTTGGGGTTGTTTTATTACATTTTAATATATTATAGATCAATCTCGATCAATAATATTTTAATGCAGACGCAGAGACCACTCTTACAGTTGTAAGAGTGTCTCACTTACATCCGTAGGGTATCAGAACTGCTCACCTTTGGTTTGTGTTCTCATACCCTAAGAATCATGTGAGACCACTCTTGCAATCCTAAGAGTGGTCTCCGCAGCTGTATTAATATACAGTTTTCTTCTCTTTTTCATCCTCTCACTCAGACCCTTTCTCCCTTTTTGTTTGACACACCATTGTTAAACAACAACAGCAATAACAAAACAATCACAGTCCAGCTTCAATGCACAAACAGAAATTTACTGCAGGATGAAGCAAATAGCTTTACAGGACGTGAAAAACATTCTTGATTGAGATAAGTTTGTTTATGTGGTGCAGACTCTTGGACTACGCATACAGGATGAGACCAAGATTATTGTCTTCTCCAGAGAAGAAAAATCAACCAGTAGCACCCTAGTTTATTTTTTTAATCTATGTGGGGAGGTCTATCTATCTATCTATCTATCTATCTATCTATCTATCTATCTACATTATCTATCTGACAGTATCTATCTATCGACAATATCTATCTATCTTATCTATCGTATCAATTGTATCTATCTGTCTATCTATCTGTCTGTCTATCTATCTATCTATCTATCTATCTATCTATCTATCTATCTATCTATCTGTAACCCCCCCTGCAAATGGGGGTTCCCAAAAGACTTCCAGGAGCTTGCTTGAATGCTCCAAGCCTGAATGGTGTTTGGCGTTTAAGCCATTTATCAGTGAGTGTTTTTAGAGCCTCTGGTACTGTCTCTTTAGGAGCTGTCTGCTTGCAGACATGGTTAGTTTGTATGGGGGGACTGTGTGCTTCTCTGTTTGAGTACCACTCGAACTGCTGCCAATTCACTCCATTTTTGCAGTCACTGGGAGTGCAAAGGGAACCTATCTGAAGGATGTGGCTGTTTGCCAGAAGTCATTTATAGTAATAATGAAATTACAGTTTGTCTGGCCTGCTTTCTTTGCAGTCGGAGCTGTGTCTGCCTAGTTCCCCATTCTGGTTTTGAACTGCTGAACTGGACCAATCAGTGTGGGGTAAGCTAGCTCTAAAATGGTGCCTTGGACGAATCAGAACTTGGACTCATAATCTGAGCCAGCCACAAGAGGATTGTATTAGACAGTGACTCTGGGAGATGTAGTTTAGACTTCGGCGCCTTTTTGGACCAACAGCAGCAGTCTATTGTGAGTGACAGCCAATCCAGTCAAGAACTGGGAGGAACTCAAAGGAAGTGCCCGGTTTTGTCTGTTGGAGTTTCAGTTTTAGCTCTGGAGTGAAGAAGGAAGAAACCCTGTGCTCCTTCAGTGCACAGTTTCAGTCAAAAAACGTGTGTAAGGCCCAGAGTTTCGGTCTGCAGCTTGTGTAACTGCTTATTAGGACTGAATCCGTCCTGTGAAAAGAATCAAAGGATCTCTGAAGAGTAGAAACCAGGCTCACCCTGTAGAAGACTGGAGAAATTGTTGAATTGCACTCGGTCTGTCAGGAACTGAATCTGCTGTGTGTTCTCCGGTATTGTGCAGTAATTGCGATCGGATAGAGAAGCAGCCTGCCTGGTATAGTACTTCTTTTTTACCATATAAATGTGTGAAGAGTCTCTTGAGCTCAAGAGTAGCCCTGCTGATATTGAAGAACCCTATCTTATTTGGAGATCGTGAGTACTAATTCAGGGTCGCTCCCTGTTGAATTGCCACATTAAATCCAAATGGAATTACTGTACTGCTGACTGTTTAATTTTCCTTTCTCTGTGTGAAAGGACCCTACACCAGCTGCCACGGTTTGGACTAGCCACTAGGGCTTGGGTACCCAGGGACAGTAACTGATAGGGATAGGCCTGTGCACGGAGCCATAGGTAGATGATTAGAGTGATAAGCTAATTAACCTGATTTCCCCCTGTCCTTGTTATATCCCCCTAAATAAATCAGAGCTGCTTGTTTCAGCAAAGTTATACTGCCTGAGGTATTTGTCTATGTTAAAGTACTGTACTGTGATTGTTGCACTGTATCTTATTTCACAGGAGGTCCCAGTGCCGGAACCAGTCCTGGGGGTAAGTGTATACTGTGAAGGTAATTCTGATATATTGTGTGGGCCACTAGTGGGAAGAAAGGGGGTTGCAGTGTCCCAGAGGGCTGTGACCAAGTTAGTTTAACTATTGCAAACCCTGACCTCTGGGTGGAGGCACCCGCCATTGGATCCAGGCCCTCAACCTGTTGGTGGCAAATCAGGCAGGGGTAGTAGCCCGGGGATAGCGCCATCTAGGGGTTACATATCTATCTATCTATCTATCTATCTATCTATCTATCTATCTAGCTGACAGTGTGCCCACTAAAATAGTGTGCTTCAAACTATTATATTGACAAAGATGATAGTATAAATATATGGCTGAGTGTTGTGTATGGATTTCCATACTCTCAAAAATCCTGCTATAAAAGGGCAAGAAAAAATCTAGAAACATCATAGGCTGAGAGATGTCACCTGACTGTGCATTAAATTCCTAGCACCCCACAGGCAGGTACTGGATGTCATTACTAAGACAAAAAAGTATAATTATCTACAAAATCAGGGACTGTTTCATGTCTATATTTTGTTTTTAAAATGTCTTTCAACAAATGAGTTATGTAAATAGTCATATTAAAAAATATAACAAAATGTTTCACTTGACAAATTATGCATAAGAGCAGCAAACTATTTTATAAGTGCAATAAAGCACTCCAGTGTGTGCATTAAGGATTTGAATGCACTTCTTGGGGCATAAGGAAGGGGGAACGGAGAAATTGTTTAACCAGGAAAGGCATACTAAGCCAGAGTTTATTTTCAGGTGCAACCTGGGAGCATAAGGAAGTAAAATGACTTGGTCAGAGTCACACAGTATACAAGTGGGGGCTGATGGGATTCAAATGGGGCTGGCAGTGTAGCTAGAGGTCAGAGTAATGAGCTATGAATGAGCTTGATTCAGACAGACCTGGGTTTGTTTCCCCCTCAACCTCCACTTGCATACTGTATGACTCTTAGCAACTCACTTAAACTCCCCAGTGCTCCAAGGTTGCCCCTGAAGACAGGTACCTGTGCCTAGTGGGCCTTATTTGGTTAACAAAAGAATAAAATAAAAACAAACGTAGATCTCCAGGTTTGTGGCTCAGTGTCCTTAACCACTATGCTATACTGCCTCCTAATGACATGCTGCCTTTGACTTTGTGCCTAATTTCCCCAGGGCATGTACTAAAATCCTTTTTTTACATTAATGATTTTATTGAATTTTCAATTAAAAAAGATAAACCAATACACGCATACAAGAATCACCAAAATAAACATGTATTACAAAGATATTTTACTTATAAAGAAGGTTGTTGATAATGCAAGTTTGTTATAAAGTTTGTATGATAATGTGAGAAATCATAAAACATAAACACAACAATACCGATATGGTTTATTGCAACACAAATCAATCTAACAGACATCAAATTGTTAGAATCATCTAATTGAACTGTTCGAAACATGTATCAAAGAAGTTATCAGGAAAGGTCTCTTTAAATCATTACATTAAAATCTTTTATAACATGGCAAAAATCTAGAAATTTCATTGGTTGAGAGACATTAACTGACCATGCATTAACTCTATAAATGCATGGTCAGGTGACAAATCTAATTTTTCTCACCCCCAAATCCAACTTAGAGCCATTTTATAAGTGTAATAAACCCCTCCAGGATGCGCATCATAGGATTGTATTGCACTTTGCAGGGGAGTCAGGACATACGGCCTTTAGCCTTGTGCCTTACTACATTCCTAGGGTGTGCATTGAAATCCTATAGTGCACACCATGTTGTGGCTTATTGCTTATGTTACCGCAGTTCAAAGGTCCATAAAAACTGCTGTACCATGGTGGCTCTGTCACTGCTATGTTTGACAACTTTACAATTCCAAATTTGCAAGTGCTATGTTCATCTTGCCTAAAGCTCTCACTTTCAAAAAGTCCATCACCACTCAGAACACAATGACAGCAGCAGACAGAACAGAAATTAAAATGGCAGCCTTGTTTTTATGTTTGCTTGCATGCAGCACAAGAAACATATTGCTGCAGCTTGGTGCTGAAGCAGGTTCTGGAGGTATGACGCTGTTGTGGCCAATAGCGGCACAGCATTTTGGGGCATGTATGATGTCCACCAATAATGGGGGACACAGCTGGTGACACTAGTTTCGAACGTTGCCACCAACTTGAAAGAAAATAGCCACGCCCTCCCCCCCACACATGTATGCACGCACACATATTGCATGCTAATGCGCTCCCCTCAACACACTGTATGGCTGACAGAGGTGCCCAATCCCTCATCGGCTCCACTGTCCCCCCCAACAGACAAGCGGGTGCCACACTGGGAGCCCACCCCAGCATGGCAAGAGTCCGTATGGCCGAAGGGGGTGCCCAATCCCCTGTCGGCTCTGCTGGCCCCGCCCCAAACAGCCTTCCAGTTGCCATGCTGGGAGCCCACCCCAGCGTGGCAAAAGTCCCGCCGTCCAAAGGAAAAAAGAACTTGAAAGAGAAACCTTCCCTTGCTGACTGTCCTGACACGCTCCCCCACACGCACCCACCCTCTGTGCACCCTGCCTCCCCACACCCCCCTCACCCCATACTTACCTCCGGAGTCTGGCGCGACGATCTTTGGTGGACCAGGAACACGTCTGCACTCTTCAAAGCCGACCGCGAACTGGGGAAATGCCAGTAAGCTGTATAATATAATAAATAGGGGTTTTTCATCTTTGATGCATATCTCAGGCATTTTTGGGAATTTTTTCACCAAATTTTCAACATGGGGTTTTTGGGACCCCACCTCATGAATTATATCACTGTCATTTTGTTACTTGGCCTTGAAAGGTGTTTTTGCGGTCACTGCAAGGAACCACCTTTCGGGACCGATTTACGAAAATAACAGCATGACAGTTCATGGTAGGCCCCAAAAACCCTATGTTGAAAGTTAATGAAACAATCCCCAAAATGACTTTATTTTTGTACATCGTTAGCTGTTCATGCCTTTCGTAAGTTCGCCCAATTTTCAATATTTTCACTCCAGATTTCCAACATTGCCATTTTACCACATCTCCTTATGAGCAGTACAGCTGTCAATTTTCACATCTTGCCCAAAACGTGTTTCCGCCTATGTAGCGCACAATGGCGCAGTCGGTGTGTGAAATCAATGTATGGGACACATTAAGAAAATCACAGTGACACTATTCATGAGCAGAGGTCTTAAAATGGCTATGTTGAAAATCTGGTGAAAAAAATCCTAAAAATGACTGTTTTACAAGCGTGCGTTGCGCAGTTCCTACGCATGTTCATAAGTTTGCAAATTTCAATATTTTCACTCCAGATTTCCAACATTGCCATTTTACCACACTTCCTTATGAGCAGTACAGCTGTCATTTTTCACATCTTGCCCAAAATGTGTTTCTGCCCATGTAACACACAATGGCGCAGTTGGTGTGCGAAATCCATGTATGGGACACATTAAGAAAATCACAGTGACACTGTTCATGAGCAGAGGTCTTAAAATGGCTATGTTGAAAATTTGGTGAAAAAATTCCTAAAAATGACTTGTTTTACGAGCATGCGTTTGCGCAGTTCCTATGCACGCTCGTAAGTTTGTGAATTTTCAGTATTTGCACTCCAGTGACTTCCAAATACCTAAACAGAACATACAAGCAAGCAACATTTGGCATTGACAAATGCTTGTTTTTAATATTTTCACTGCAGATTTTCAATATTGCCATTTTTGTCACCTCCCCATGAACAGTACAGCTGTCATTTTTCACATTCTGTTCGAAATGTGTTTTTGCACCTGTGGTGCCAAATGGCGTAGTCGCTGTGAATCAGCTTTCAGCTAATGAACTGATATTGCCACTGTTCATAAGGTGGGGGTCACAAAAAGCCCATGTTAAAAATTTGGAGTGAAAATGCCAACGAACGCCTGAGACGTTAGGGTTTCTGACCCTGTAGAGACTGACAGACATCAGGGGTGTGACTTGGGATTCTCTCCTGTAATGCTTATACCATTCCACACCCTGCAGCCAGTGAAAGGCATTGAGGTGCGCCTTGGACTCTTTGGCCCCAAAGTTCACCCCATTCTCCTATACAGCACCCATCTCACTGTATTTCCTGATGGAATGGGGTGAGCATAACGGCCAAAGACCCCAAGGCACACTGTGACACTTGTCGGTGTCTGCAGAGTAAGGTGTGGTGAAATGGCGTGGCCATTATTCCTGATGACCCAAAGGCACACCCCAATGTCTGTCAGTCTCTGCAGGGTGGTGGTGGGGTTGGCTTCAGTTCAATACTTCACTGCCATTTCTATTATGCAGCTCTCTAATGCCTACATAGAAACATAGAAACATAGAAGTTGACGGCAGATAAGGACCGAAAGGCCCATCCAGTCTGCCCATTTCTTTTTCTACCTTATAAATGTGCCATCGGCCTTTGCTCTGTCAGTGGCCTATCTATTCATAGTCATTTGTATTGCTCCCTTATGCCTATCCCATGCCTGTTTGAGCCCTGCACTGTATTCATAGCCACCACTTCTTGTGGTAAGCCATTCCATGCATCCACCACCCTTTCTGTGAAAAGAATTTCTCACATTCCCCTTAATTGGCCTCCCTCTAATCTCATGCTGTGTCCTCTTGTCCTGCTATTTTCTTATATTTAAACATGTTAGACTCTTTCACCTTGTTTATGCCCTTAAGGTGTTTGAATGCCTTGATCATATCACCTCTCTCCTCCTTTGCTCAAGGGTATACATATTGAGCTCCGTTAATCTGTCCTCATATGTCTTCTGATGCAGTCCCTGCACCATCTTGGTTGCCTTCTCTGGACTGCCTCAATTTGGTTAATGTCCTTGTGAAGGTGTGGCCTCCAATACTGCATGCAGTACTCCAGATGGGCCTCAACCAGTGTCTTGTACAGAGGATTATTACCCCTCTTACGACTTGTGATAACCCTACTAATACACCCTAACACCCCCCAGCCTTACCCACTGCTTTAGAGGTCTGCTTGATGATTTTAGGTCATCAGTGATGATGATGCCCAAGTCTCTTTCTTCCTTCGTGACTGCTAGCAACTCCCTCCCAGCCTATAGGTGGCTTCAGGGTTTCTCTTCCCTATGTGCATGATTTTGCACTTCTTTGCATTAAATCCCAGTTGCCATTCTTCTGATCATTCTGCTAGTTTATCCATATCTCTTCTCATTCTGCCCACCCCATCTGGATCATCTACTCTGTTGCAGATCTTGGTGTCATCTGCAAACAGACAAGCCTTACCCTCTAGTCCATCTGCAAGGTCACTAATGAAGATGTTGAAGAGGACTGGCCCCAGGACTGATCCTGAGGTACCTTGTGACTTGCATCTCTTCTGACTGTATACCATTTACCACCACTCTCTGTTTTCTGCCCGCCAACCAGCTTGCTACCCAGTTGACTAACTTGACCCACCCCGAGCCTACCCAGCTTATTTATCAATCTTCTATGTGGAACAGTGTCAAAAGCTTTGCTGAAGTCGAGGTAGGTGACATCAACTGCTCCCCCTGGTTACCCAGTCAAAGAAATCTATGAGATTAGTTTGACAGGACCTTCCTTTTGTAAACCCATGCTGTCTTGGATCCTGTGCACCTATGGATTCCAGGTGTTGCACTGTCCTTTCCTTAAGGAGTGCCTCCATAATCTTGCCCACTACTGAGGTAAGACTGACTGGTCTGTAGTTCTCCGCCTCCTCCCTGCTACCACTCTTGTGGAGCGGGATCACATGAGCCCTTCTCCAGTCTTCTGGGACCTCTCTTGTGCTCAGAGACTCACTAAACAATTCTGCTAATGGCTCTGTTAGTTCCTCCTTTAGCTCCTTAAGTACCCTGGGATGTATGCCATCAGGTCCCATTGCCTTATCCACCCTGAGCTTAGCAAGCTCTTGTAGGACCCTTTCTTTTGTGAAGGGAGTAGTGCTCACCTCCCTCCCCCCTGTGTCCATGATGCTGAGCTGTGGGCCCTGCCCTACCTTCTCTGCAGTAAATACTGAGCAAAAGTATCTATTTAGGATAGATGCCTTTACAGGGTCCTCCTCCTCACATGCTCCCTTTTCTCCATTAAGCTTAGCAATACCCCTTCTGGACTTTCTCTACCAATGCTAACGCCAGCAAGCAAACATTCGGCATTAACAAATGCTTGTTTTGTAAGCCTGTCAGCAAACCTGCTAAAATACAAAGATTTGCTGTAATCTTTGATTCTTCTGTCTCCAAGTCAGGTAAGCTCCTTGAAATCCCCAACGGCTGAGGGGAGAGTTAGGTGCAGGAAGAGGGGGTAGGGGAGTGTTACGATCGTTTTTGAAAAAAAAATTAAATGGCTTTTTTATTGCAGAGCCACATACTATTTAAAATAAAGCAAACTCCTCAGGCAAGGCTGTGTTTCTGTCTCAGGGATTTGGTGACGTCATAGAGAGTTCCCAAGCTTCACTCTCAAGGTGTGTGCTGTCATGGTATCCCCTCAGTAGGAACATTGCCTTGTTACAGCTAAACGTTTCACTTTCATGTTTACTGTACTCTATTACTTTTTCCTGCCACTAGTCTACTAAATATTTCTGATAAGGCAGCGCTTCTTTCGTGGTGCCTTTCAGACTGTGTCTGACTGTCCCCAGCTGACATCACATCACATCACATCATAGTCTATTGCCATGGTAATCACTGTGATGTCATAAACAACAACAGTGAGTGCTGTTTGGGACAGCCGAGAGCATTTTATACAAACTTCCAGGGCAGGCTACCAAAATGTCTTCTAGACCATAAGGAAGAAAACTGTCATTTTAAAAAAAAAAATTGTATTCCCTAGTAACACATAACAAGCTAAAACGTGCTTATGGAAGAACAGACTGGCATGGATACCATCTCTTTAAAGAGCACCTTTTCTGGTGCTCAACTTAAAAACACTTTTTCAGTGCCATAATTAGGGAAGGAAAGGATTGTATCTGGCTCTGTGGTGCTGAGAGTAGAATTCCTTCCACATCCCAGTTTAGAGACACACACTCCTGCGCGCTCACATTTTGTAATGTATGACTATGGAGTGCGTGGGGCTGTGCTCCATGAACCTGTATAGGGATCCATTTTAAAGTACTTTTTTACCATTGTAGAGTGCTAATTTGAACAAATCTAAGTCACTGCTTGACTAACAAGGGCCTTGTTAATTGAGCAGTGGCCTGGAGTTGTTTTCAGTGGCACTCTAAAATAGTAAAACAGATGTTAGTTTAAAATGGGTCCCTGTGCGGGTCTACGCTCTCCATAGTCTTACATTACAAAATGTTAGAGTACACGGCGTATCTCTGAATCAAGAAGTGGAAGGGATTAGACTCCTGGCAGCATGGAGCCAAAATATGACCCCCCGCCCAAAATTTATAATCACTGAAAAATGTTCATTAATACAGCGTTACACTTTGGGACAGGTAATGTTCTTTTAGAATTTCTGTGTGTTGGGGGTTGGGGGATTTTAAAATAAGCAGGAAAAGTGCTCTTAAAGGAAACCTGCTCACCTGTTTTTCTTATGAACTGAGTGGAAGCTACCAGTATCAGTGCTGTTAGATACACATAGGCATAACACACAAGGAAGTCCTTTCCTAGTGGATGAACGGAGCTTCTCATCAGAAAGCCGCCATCGTAATAGGTACTCATTGGCACACCTGTTGTAGATCACGAGTGGGAGGGCATGGATTGAATTGGTTTGGAATCTGAGTCTCACACCTTCACCCGCTAGAGGTGATCCCTCCACACAAGGTTGTGGCACATTGGGAGGACAGTGTGTCTGAAAGCTTCCACTACCGCTACCTGTGCTGTGCCACTGATATACCACATTGAAGGCAGTGTAGCGCAGTGGTTTAACCCTTAGGCTGCAGACAGAATTAGAGCACATAGGAATTTTGGACTGATGTATCAGTCTGTGGCCGTGCAAGGGTTAAGGCTCTGAGCTGCAAACCTGGAGACCTGGGTTTGAATCCCACAGCCCCTACTTGCATACTGTGTGACCCTGAGCAAGTTACTTAACTTTCTTGTGCTCTCAGTTCAGGCTTCAGCTTAGTGTGTCTCTCCTGATTAAAAACAAACAGACATGAAATGCTGCAATGGGAGAGCCCTCTAGTGGTGGGAGCCTGTAGAAGAATAGCTTTCTAGTGGTAGGAGGCTGCAAAGGGAGAGCCTTCTAGCCGTAGGAGATGGCAATGGGAAAGCCATTTTGTGGCAGGAGGCAGCAATAGAATAGCCCTCTAGTGGTGAGAGACTGCAGCGGGAGAGCCCTCAAGTGGTAGGAAGCTACAATGAGAGAGTCCTCTAGTGGTTCGAGGCTGCAATGGGAGAGACATCTATTGGTTAGAGACTGTAACAGACTAGCTCTCTAGTGGTGAGAGACTTCAATCAGAGAGCCCTCTAGTGGCAGGAGACTGCAATGGGAGAGCCCTCCTGTGATAGGATGCTACAGTAGGAGTGCCTACTACTGGTGAAATGTTGCTATGGAAGAGCCCACTACTGATAGGATGCTGAAGTGGAAGAGGTCACGAGAGGCTGCCACAGAGGAGCCCTCTAGTGATGAGAAACTGGAGTGGACTAGCCCTGTAGTGATAAGAGATCACGTCAGCCATCTAGTGGTGAAAGGCTGCAGTGGGAGTGCACTGTAGTGGTGAATGGCTGCAGTGGGAGTGCACTGTAGTGGTGAGAAGCTGCAGTGGACTAGTCCTGTGGTGATGAGAGGAATCAATGGATCGGCCAGCTAGTGGTGAAAGGCTTCAGTTGGAGTGAGCTCTATTTGTGAGATGCTACAATTAAAGGGCTCTTAAGTGGTGAGAGTCTTTAATGGGAGCGCACTCTAGTGGTGAGAAGTTGCAAAGGATGAGCCATCTAGTGGTGAGAGGTTTTCAGTGGAAGGACCCAGTTATGATGAGAGTCTGGACAGGAAGAACCCTGCAGTGATGACAGTCATTAACAGGAGATTTATGTGGTGGTGAGAGGCTGCAATAGAAGGGCCCTTTAGTGGTGAGGGGCCGTAATGTGATAGTACTCTAGTTGTGAGGGTCTGTAATGGGAAAGGCCTCTAGTGGTGAGGGGCCGTAATGTGATAGTACTCTAGTTGTGAGGGTCTGTAATGGATGAACTCTGTAGTGGTGAGAGTCTGTAATGGGACAGCCCTCTAGTGCTGAGTGGCTGTAATGGGAGAGTTCTCTAGTGGTGAGAGTTTTCACTGGGAGAGCACTCTAGTGCTGAGAAGTTGCAATAGATGAGCCTTTTAGTGGTGAGAAACTGCACTGGAATAAACATTTAGTGGTGAGAAGTTGTAATGGGGGAGCACTCTAGTGACAAGAGTCTGTAATGGGAGTGCAATCTAGTGGTGAGAGACTCTACTGGAAGAGCCATCTAGTGGTGAGAGGCTGCAGTGCTTGAGGGAGCCCTCTAACAACAAGAGCCTGTAATGGGAGAGACATCTAGTGGTGAGAGGTTGCAGTGCAGTGGAGGAGCCCTCTAAGGAGAGCCACCAAGTGGTGAGATATTGCAATGGAAGATCCCTCTAGTGACAAGAGACTGCAATGGTGGAATTTTTTTAAAGAACAGCTGCATAGTCAAGTAACTGCCTGTTGTAATCCTAGCCCACATTTCAACTCCCATCCAAGGCTCCTTCCATGTGATGACACAAAACATAATAAACTGATGGGTCTGCCCACAGGAGTGGTATGATATAACGGGGGGAGGGGGTGCAGAGTAACAATTGCTTTACCTTCAAGAATCTCATTCCTCCAATCCAGGTACTTGACACAGGGCGAGAAATGGCCTTCACCATGTGCAGGGCTAGTTGGTTCATTCTAAGATTATGAAGAGACACCAGGTGGCCAGCAGGTCCGAGTCCTGGGCACTGCAACTGTAAAGAGAATGTCGAATCACTACAGAAACAAACAAAAATCTGTGGCATTGCTCTTTTGATGAAACAAAGTAAAACACAGCCAATGATAATGTCAGTATTCCAGTCGGTACCATGACACCCCCTCCTCCCACCCTCCGGGGTGTGGCCATACAATATCAGTATAGACAGCATGGCCAAGTTCGTTGCCAACCCAGTGCTATAAACACATATTTGTATGCCATGCCACTGTGTGTTGCCACTTCTCCATTTCCTAACAAAGGGGCTCTGATATACACAGACATAGTGGAGCTTATCCGAGAAATCGGTCTTCAACTCCAGCTGCAGAAACTCACAGTATACTGAGAGAAAAAACTAATTCTAAGCAGAAAACTCATCTAAATTACACCACAGAAGAACAGACATTGCAAACTTTCAGGATGCCAGCTTATCAAACGTAGTTCTGGCAAGAGCCTTGGCTGCATAGGACATTATTACTACCATGATTAGAGCTGTCTATTTGTGCTGGTAGTGATGCCATTAGCAGCCCTCTACTGGTAACAGATCAGAATGCAGTTTCATGGATTGTGGTGGTAGTGATGTCATCAGCTGCCTTCTACTGGTAACAGATCAGAATGCAGTTTCATGGAGTGTAGTGGTAGTGATGTCATCAGCTGCCCTCTACTGATAACAGATTAGAATGCAGTTTTATGGATTACGGTGGTAGTGATGTCATCAGCTGCCCTCTACTGGTAACAGATCAGAATGCTGTCTTATGGATTGTGGTGGTAGTGATGTCATCAGATGCCCTTTACTGCTAATAGATCAGAATGCAGTTTCATCAGTTTGTATGCCCTTACACACACTTTCTTTATCTATGCAAAATATATATCTAAAAACCACTATAGATGGGCCTGTTGGCGCAGCAGTAGCAGCTTTGCTCACGGCACCAGTGATAGTGACCCTGGTTCAGAGGTGAGCCCATGTTGTCAGGGGCCAGCAGGACAAGGATGAACAAGCATCCCGGAAGTACTTTCCTTCTCCAGGGAGAGAGGGTCACTGCCTCCATTGCAGTGCTGTCAAATAGGTGACCATGGGGGGGAGGGGCAGTGCAGCAGCGATACACAGGCCAGAGAAGTGCCATCAACTGGACTCGCATGCACTAAGCCGTTACGCGTGTGTGAACCCCTTCTATTCTAAAGACCTGTGGAGAAACTAATAAAAATACTTGTCCTGACTCCCAAGGTGATGGGACCCTGCGATGTATCAAGGCCCGTATGTGCTGTCACGCTAGCGGCTTGGTAAGACCAGATTGTCAGGCAGGCTATATCTTCCAGCCCTGCTGAGGAGTCAGAACCACAGCTTCATGGAGTGTCTAGACAGGGTATTGTAGACATAAGATGAGTCAGCTTGCAGTGTGGAAACCTCTAGAGAATGTGGTTCAAAGACCAGAGAGGCACATAAACTCTGAAAAAAAATCAAAAAAAGTGAACAAAAAAATAACAAATAAGTGAATGGGTAATTTTTATAATAAAAAATGCAAACAGTACAATTATTTCCATTTTCTTCATTTGTCCCCTTTAAAGAGCTGCTGACTCCTCTGGTAAAACTCTGGAAAACATAATATCGAAACACAGTTCAGCTTGCATTTTGTATGTCTTCTATGGATTTCTCCTCCCCGGTATCACTAAGGAAAACTGCTTAAAAACAGGGTGGGGTGGATTGTTAAACTCTGTGGGAACTAAGTTGAATGCCACAGTCCAGGACACATTTTCCGCACCTGTGGAGATTTAGATTTTCAGCGGGCGAGCTGCGGGCATGTTATGCCTAATTGCTTCCCGCAGCTGCACCGAAAATAATGTCTGCAAGCTGCCATAAATCATGGAGCCAGTCACAAACCAGCTGCACTTTTGAAAACACCGCTGCTGGGGAAAACATTAGCTTACAAGTAAAGACCCACTGGCGCCAGTTTGTTCCCAAGAATCAGTAGAGTCACGAGGACTTTGAAAATCCCACCCCAGATCATTATTTCATAATGTCTTAGCAGATCAATCCCAACATTAAGTCTCAGTCCTTGGTTGTGACATCACAGTCGGTTGCTGTGGGAATGACTGGGACTCCTCATGCAGAGTATTTAGATCTCAGGTGGGGAATAAAGAAGTGAAACAGACAAACTCTTAAAGCAGCAATACTTGCTAGTGAAAAAAGGCAGCACTTTTTTTTAAGTAACACAGTATAGCCCTCTTAAATGCACGCACCTTGCGCCGATAAAATGTGTATTTAAGCAGGCTGTGCACATACCCAGACCTAAATGTTTTTAATGGACAAGACTGAGTATGAGATCTGTTTTTGTTTTCATTTCTGCACTGACTGTACTGAGAAAAGCATAAACACAAGTATAATATCAAACAAAACACATTAATGTGATGAAAAATCATTTTGTTAATGTATTTCTTTAATTTTCACTGTAAGTCACTGTTAAAAAGGTATCGCAGGCAGAATGCTCATTAAAATAATGTTTCTGATCTCCAGAAACAGGCGGAGCACGTAAAAGGTGCCCCCCATGTAAATACGAGGGGTGGATTTTAAGGAAATGGGAAGGATCCTTAAGGAGCATTTGGATGTGATTGGGCCGGACATGGACGCTGACAGCAGGTGGGAAATCATCAGGAGAGGGGTGCAGAATGCTACCAGCACCTGCGCAAGAGTAAGACAAAAATGCGGTAGGACCCAAAAACCCTGCTGGTGGTCCAGGGAGGTCCAGGAGGTGGTGAGGGGAAAGAAGGCGGCCTATATAGGCAATTCAAGTGCTCATGGAGTGAAAGGGATCGAGAGGAGTACAAGCTGATGACCAGAAGGGCCACTAGGGTGGTAAGGGTTGCTAAGGCAAGGAAGGAGCAGAACCTGGCCAGGGAAATTAGGAGAGGGAACAAGGGGTTCTTTAGATACACTGGGGAAAAACGAAGGGTGAAGGGGCAGATTAGCAGGATTAAAACGGGGGAGATGGGCACAAGACCCGGTGGAGCAGGCTGAGGTACTAAATGAGTACTTCACCTCAGTTTTCACCAAGGAGAATGGGGGTGCTGTATCATACATGGGAGGAGACAGTGATACTGAGGAGGGGGGACCCTTACCGATTAGCGGGTCTGGGAGACGGGGAGGCATCACTAGCAGGAGGGAGGAAGGCTAAGCAGGGAGAAGTGGTAGCGGAAGTGGAAATCACAGCAGAGAGAGTGAGGGAAGCCCTCAGGTCCCTTAAGATGGAGAAAGCACTGGGGCTGGATAAATTACATCCCAGAGTGCTGAAGGAACTTGAGATGTCCTGGCGAAACCCCTGGCGGAGCTTTTCACCATCTCTCTGAGGACAGGGTGGGTGCCCCAGGACTGGAAGGTGGTGCATATAGTGCCTATCCACAAGGGGGGATCAAGGGAGGTGGCAGGGAACTGCAGGCCTGTCAGCCTGACATCGGTGGTGAGCAAGGTGATGGAGGGCATTGTCAAGGAGAGGCTTGGGGAGGACCTGGAAAAGTCAGGGTGCCTGGACCATAGCATGGATTCGTCCCAGGGAAATCGTGTCAGACAAACCTTGTGGAGTTCTATGACTGGGTGACGAGTGCCTTGGACCTGGGTAGACCAGTGGACGTCCTCTTTCTAGGCTTCAGCAAGGTATTTGACTCTGTTCCTCACGAGGGCCTGTTGGATAAGCTGGGAGAAATAGGGGTGGGGAACCAGCTGATCAGATGGATAGGCAATTGTCTCCAGGACCGGACCCAGAGGGTCATAGTTGGTGGGATAGTCTCATCCCCAAGGAGGGTCATTAGTTGGGTCCCACAGGGATCAGTCCTTGGGCCTCTCCTGTTCAACACCTACATCTCTGGCATAAGGACAGGTATCAGGAGTGAGATGAGTCTCTTTGCGGATTACTCAAAACTGGGGGTGGTGATGGATGGGGAGGAGTGGAGGGTGGCCCTACAGGGGGACCTGAAGGCTCTGGAAAGATGGTCTAGAAAGTGGAAGCTGAGGTTCAATGCAGAGAAATTTAAGGTACTGCACCTGGGGTCCAGAAACCTGGGCCAAGTGTACACCAGAGAGAGCTACAAGTCTTGATGGCGAGAGGGACCTGGGGTGGTGGTGGATGTCAAGATGAACAACTCGGAGACTTGTGGAGGACAGCAGCCAAGGCCAACAGGATCCTGGGATGCATCGCTAGGGGGATCACCTCCAGAAGGAGGGAAATGATACTCCCTCTGTATAACTGCTTGGTGAGGCTGCACCTCGAGTACTGCATGCAGTTTTGGTGGCCACACTTAAAGAGGGACATTAAACTCCTGGAGGGGTCCAGAGGAGGGCAACCAAAATGATTTGGGGCTTGGGGGACAGGACCGTTGAGGAGAGGCTCAAAGAACTAAATATGTACACGTTGGAAGAGAGAAGGGACCGGGAGGGGACACGATAGAGGTCTTCAGGTACATGAAGAGGGTAAATAGGGGAGGAGCAGTAAGGGTGCTTCAAAGGAAGGAGGAGGGGACTACTAGAGGGAATGGGTGGAAGCTGGAGGGGGGAAGATTCAAGGGAGAAAGGAGGAAGTGCTACTTCACTGAGAGGGTGGTGGAGCCATGGAATGTGCTGCCTAGGGGGCTGGTGGAGGAAAAGATGGTGGAGGGGTTCAAGAGGGGGTGGGACAGGTACAGGGGAAGGGTTCTGGAAGCAAAATCCAATGCAGCGAGAATATCTGGAACTGGAAAGGGAGAAGCCAGAGAAGGCAAGGGGGGCAGCAAGGTCAGCTCCCAGGGTGGGCGCTGACCAAACGAGCAGACGCGAAAGACCGTTAGGCCTATTCTGCTGGCATTTTAGTATGTTAGTATTTTGTAGCATGTGCTATTTTCAAATCATGTGTTAAGCTTAAGTAACCATTGTAGTCAGCTGTTCCATGCATTGTTACTCAGGAAAGGCCTGAATTTTGTCTCATTTCACTTGTAATGTCTCCTCTGTTTTCTGACGTGGAACCTTTGTAAATGAACCTCTGGTTCAAAGGTAATTTGCAATCCTAGATCTCAATAAATAAAAAAAAAAGAATTACACATTAATAGATGCACCGTTGAACAGTGAAAATGTGCACTTAACCAGAAAATGTAACATTGCAGAGATAGGAGAAATCAGGAAATAGAAAAGTGTGCATTTACCTAGAATGTGTATTTAAGTGGGCTCCACTGTAATGCATTTGAGGCAAAAACATCAATACGTACATGCATTTTCTTTTGCTAACATACTAAAACGCCAGCAGAATTGGCCTAATGATCTTTCAAGTCTGCTCAGTTTTCAGCACCCGCACTGGGGACTGATTTTGGTGTCCTCCCCATCCCCCTTGGATTATACTGTCCCCCGTCGCAGATGTACCGGCTTCATTGGGCCTGGTCAGATTTACCCGCCCTCTGTACCTGTCCCATCTCCTCCTAAACACGGCCACAGTCTCTACCTCTACCAGCTCCCTGGGCAACGCATTCCATGGCTCTACCACCCTTTCAATGAACAAACACCTCCTCCTTCTCCCCTCTCAGCCTGCCCCCTTCCAGCTTACACCCGTTTCCCCTTGTTGTTCCCTCCTCCTTCCTTTGGAGCACTCTGACTGGGCCTCCCTGATAGATCCCTTTTATGTACTTAAGCACCTCTATAATGTTCCCCCTGTCCCTCCTCTCCTCCAGGGTGTACATGTCAAGCTCCCTGAGCCTATCCTCACAGGTCCTCTCCCCCAGCCCCATATCATTTTGGTTGCCCCCATTTGGACCCTCTCTAGGATTGCAACATTCCTCTTTAAATGTGGTGTCCAAAACTGCACACAATACTCGAGGTGTGGCATAACCAAGCAGTTCTACAGGGGTAGGATCTTTTCCTCCTTTCTGGAGGTAATCCCCCTGGAGATGCATCCCAGCATCCCATTTGCCCTTGCTACTGCCCTCCTACAGGTCTCCGAGTTGTTCATTTTGACATCTACCACTACCCCCAGGTCCCTCTCACCCTCCGTGACTTGAATTTTGTCTCCTTCCAGGGTATATCCCTGGCCTGGATTTCTGACTCCCAGGTGTTTAACCTTGCACTTCCCCACATTGAGTTTTAGTTTAAATTTTCCTGACCACCTTTCCAGAGCCTCCTGATCCTCTTGCAAGACCACCCTCCCCTCCTCCCCATCCACCACTGCACCCAGCTTTGAGTCGTCTGCAAAGAGACTCATCTCACTCCTGATCCCCCTCCTGATGTCTGAGATATAGGCGCTGAACAGGGGTAGCTCAGCACTGACCCCTGGGGAACCCCACTAGTAACCCACCTAGGGGATGAGGCTAGCCCCCCAACCACCACCCTCTTAGTATTCTCAGAGAGCCAGTTTCCTATCCATCTTAACAACTGTCTTCCTTCCCCCATTTCCTTCAGTTTAGCCAGCAGGCCTTTGTGGGGTACCAAATCAAATGCCTTGCTGAAGTCCAGAAAGAGGACGTCCACCGGCCTACACCAGTCCATGGCCCTTGTCACCCAGTCATAGAACTCCACAAGGTTCATCTGACACGATCTTCCTGTGACAAGCCATGCTGCCTATCGTCCAAATACCCATTTTGTTCCAGTAACCCCTAGCTTCTCCTTGATGATACCTCCATCACCTTGCTGACCACTGATGTCAGGCCCATGGGCCTGTAATTCCCTCCTCCTTGACCCCCCTGTGGATCGGCATGACATGGGCCACCCTCCAGTCTTGGGGCACCCACCCAGTCCTCAGAGAGATGTTGAAGAGGTCTGCCAGGGGACTGCCAGGACATCTGCCAGTTTCCTCAGCACCCTGGGATGAACTTATCTGGCCCAGGTGCTTTCTGTGTCCGAAGGGACCTGAGGGCTTCCCTTACTCTCTCTACTGGGATTTCGGCCTCCACCACCTTCCCTATTGCATCCTGTACTGCTGGCCCCACCAGTCCATGGCAGCCACTCCCTTTCCCTAGACCCATCATTGCCCTTGATAGCTACTGGTCCCTTCCCTTCCTCTGATTTGCCTGCGCTCCCCCCGCAAGACATAGCCCCTCCATCCCCCTTGTAAAACTGATGCAAAGTACTCATTTTCGGGACCTCTGCCTGTTCCCCCGCCTCCTGTGCCCAACCCTCCCTATCCTTATCCTGCTGATCATCCCTTTACTTAAATTTTTCCCCTATGTATCTAAAGACCCCTTGTCCCTCCTCCAGAGTCCCTGGCCAAGGACTGCTCCTTTTCACCATAGCTGCTCTCAACACCCTGGTGACTCTTTTGGCTCATACTCCCCCCATTCCTTTCACTCCTTGGCGCTTGAAGCACCTATAGGCGCCTTCTTGTCCCCACAACTTCCTGAACGTCCCAGGTCCACCAGTAGGGTTTCTGACCTTACCAAACTTGTGCCTTTCCTTGCATAGGATCTGGTAATCTCCTGTATTCCCTCCTAATGATCTCCCACCTGCTATCAGAATCCATATCTGGCCTTATCCTATTCAAACGATCTTTAAGGATCCTTTCCATCTCCTGAAGTCTGCACCTACTGTCTTTGTTTGGCTTTCCTCCCCACCCCCAGGTCTAGGAAGAAGCAGACTGTGGAGTGATCACTCCCTATGAGTGGGTTCCTCACCTCTAGGCCCCTAATCAGATCACTGTCCACCAGGACCACATCCAGTGTCTGGGCCTCCCTAGTTGGCTCACCCATTTTCATCATGTTTAATTCCTGAACTGAGGGGTTTTGCAGTTTTTAAAAGCAACTTCTCTCTGGCTGTGCCCACCATGAATCAGTCAAATATCTTGGTGTGGAGTTGTGCTGTTTATTATCAGAAAAGTGTGCTAACATGATGGCACAATGGCATACAGGCCTGAGGCACTTAGCGCGCTACTTCCTTCACACTGGCAACCCGAGTTTGGGAATGGGTTCGGGCCACTGGGCTCTGCCGGAGAGGGTCTGGGAACAGGATCGAGCAAGTGGTAGGCTGCATTCCTTTTCAGATTGGGAAGTTGGCCTTCCTGGGGCTTGGCTGCCACTGAGTGAAGGCTTGGTGGTGGCACCATGTGCATGAGAGACCAATTGCTAGGCCAGGGTGGGTGGAACAGAGCTGCTGGTTCTGGTGTGAATGCATGCATGACCGAGTTGCTGAGGCCCCAGGGAGAGTAACATGAGAAAAAGCTCAAAGGAAAAAGGACGGGCATGGCAAAGGTGCATGATGCCTGCTGGCCATGCCTCCACCCGCCACAAAAACACATCTCGTCAGAATTTAAAAATGACACATCACATTCATAAGGTGGTGTGGAAAATGGCTTTGTTGAAAGTTTGGAGTAAAAATATTGAAAATTAGCAAAGCTATGCATGAATGTTGAAAAAACAGAGTACAATTCAGTCATAACCTGGGCATTCTACCGTATTTGTACACCAGATGTCCAGCATAGCCTTCTCATTACCCCGTCTTATGAACTTGGTAGGTGAACATGTTCAAATCCCCACCAAAACATCATTCCACGTCACTGAATCGTCATTTTGTGCCACAGGTATGAAAACACATTTTGACCAGGATTTGAAAATTGAGAGCTGTCACATTCATGAGGAGGCATGAAAAAATGGTGATATTGAAAATTTGGGGTCAAAGTATTTAAAATGATCAAAGTTATGAGCAAGCATAGAAACATTTCAATGTACATGCATAACATTGCCATTTTTATGTTTGCTTGCGCGCATGCACAAGAAACATTATGTGGTAGCTTAGGAGAGAAGCGGGTTGTGGAGGTGCGGCACTGTGGCAGCCAACGCCGGCACTGCATTTGTGGGCTTGCACTGTTCACCCAATGCAGGCCCAGTGTCCTGAAGACACTGGTTCTGCATAAGTGCCACCAAGTTGAAATGATTTGGCTGCTGCAATGAGGGTCCACCTCATCACTGCAGCGTCAGCCATTCGCTGCAATGAGGTAGAGACCCGTCATTGCAGGGTGGTACTTGCCTGGTGTAATATGTCCTAAACATGGCAGCGGAGGGAAAGCCGACTGACTGGGGTGCCCAATCCCTCTGTCGGCATGCCCCAGTCCAGTTAATTGCAACAGAGCCCACTCCTCCAGCAAATGCCCCCTCATTTGTTGTGGTGCCGAGGGGTGCCCAATCCCCTCTGCATCATGCCCCCAAACACTCGTTCTTTGCTGATGGGGGCCCAATCCCCATCAGCTTAAGTCCCCAACCCTAAAGGCAGGTGGCACACTGGGAGCCCACCCCAGTGTGATTAAACAAGACTGCAAAAATAAAACCTTCCCATGATGTCTTTTTTTTTTCTCCTGAAAGAAAGGAACGGTCCCACGCCACTCGGGTCCCTACCCCAACCCGCACCCACCCACTGTGCACCCTACCTCCCACACCCCCATACCATACTTACATGTACAGCCCAGCGATGATCTCGTGACTGGGAACACGTCTGCACTCTTCAAAGCTGACCACAAACTGAAGAAATACGGTAAGCCATAAACCAGTAGTGGCATAAATAGGGTTTTTCAACTTTGGTGCATATCTCGGGCAGTTTTGGGAATTTTGGTACCAAATTTTTAACATGGGGTTATTGGGACAACTCTCGTGAATTCAGTCACTGTCATGGCATTATTCAGTCCTGAAAGGTGATTTTGTGGTCACTGCATGAAATCACCTTTTGGGACCAATTAATGAAATAACAGTGCCACTGTTCATGAAGTGGGCTCTCAAAAAGCCTATGTTGCAAATTTGGTGAAAAAATCGAAAAAAATGACTGTTTTATGAGCATGCATTGCGCAGTTTCCACGCACACTCGTAACTTTGTGAATTTGTAATATTTTCACTCCAGATTTTCAGCATTGGTATTTTCCACACCTCCTTATGAACAGTACAGCTGTCATTTTTCACATCCTGGCCGAAATGTGTTTTCCCACTTCAGGCGCAGAATAGTGCGGTTGCTGTGGGAAATCAGTGTTTGGGACACATTAAGAAAATCACAGTGATACTGTTCATGAGCAGAGGTCCTAAAATGCTTATGTTGAAAATTTGGTGACTTAAGTCCATAAATGACTGTGTTCGAGCATCGTTGTGCAATATCCACGTACGCTCATAACTTCATGAATTTGTAATATATTCACTCCAGGTTTTCAACATTGGTATTTTCCACACTTCCTTATGAACAGTATAGCCGTCATTTTTCACATCCTGGCGAAATGTGTTTCGCACTTCCAGCGCAGGATAGTGCGGTCAGTGTGGGAAATCAGTGTTCGGACACATTAAGAAAATGACAGTGATGCTGTTCATCAGCAGAGGTCCTAAAATGCCTATGTTGAAAATTTGGTGACGAAGTCTATAAAATGACTGTGTTACGGCGTGCTTGCGCAGTTTCCACGCACCTTTGTAACTCGTGAAATTTGCAATATTTTCACTCCAAGTTTTCAACATTGGCATTTTCACACCTCCTTATGAACAGTACAGCTGTCATTTTTCACATCCTGGCCAAAATGTGCTTTCGCACTTCCGGCGCAGAATAGCGCGGTCGCTGTGGGAAATCAGTGTTTGAGATAGATTAGGAAAATCACAGTTACTCTGTTCATGAGCAGAGATCCTAAAATGCCTATGTAGAAAAGTTGGTGCTAAACATCTATAGAATGACTGTGTTACGAACGTGCATTGTGCAGTTTCCACACCTAGTAACTTCCAAATTTGTAGTATTTTCACTCCAGATGTTCAACATTTGCATTTTTCAGACCTCCTTATGAACAGTACAGCTGTCATTTTTCACATCAGGCCGAAATGTGTTTCGCAGCCTTCAATAGTGCAGTCTCTGTGGAAAGTCAGTGTTTGGGACAGATTAAAAATCACAGTGACACTGTTCATGAGCAGAGGTGCTAAAATGCATATGTTGAAAATTTAGTGATAAAAGTCCATAAAATGACTGTGCTATGAGCATACATTGCACAATTTCCACGCAACCTCATAATTTCACGCATTTGTAAAATTTTCACTCCAGATTTTCAACATTGGCATTTTTCATACCTCCTTATGAACAGTACAGCTGTCACTTTTCATATCTTGCCCCAAATATGCATTTACACATCTGGCGCAGAATAGCGTGGTTGCTGTGGGAAATCAATGTTCGGGACAGATTAAGAAAATCATAGTGACAGTGTTCATGAGCAGAGGTCACAAAATGCCTATGTTGAAAATTTAGTGAAATAATTCCATTAAATGACTGTGTTAGGAGCATACGTTGCGCAGTTTCCACATATGCTCGGAAGTGCGAGCATTTTTAATATTTCCACTACTGATTTTCCGCATTGCCATCTCTTCACACCTCCCTATGGATGGTACAGCTGTCATTCTTCAGATCCTGCCCGATCTGTGTTTTCATACATCTGGCACAGAATGGCACGATTGCTGTAGGAACTCAAAGTTCGGGACACATTAACAAAATCACACTGCCACTCTTCTTGAGAAGCGGTCCCAAATGCTTTCATGAGGTGGGGTCACAAAAAGGCCATGTTGAAAATTTGTAGTGCAAATACCAACAAACGCCCAGGGTATTAGGGTTTCTAACCATAGCGTCCCACCCTGTACAGACTGGCAGGCATCAGGGAGTGCCTTTGGATTGCTGACTGTAATGCTCATGCCATCCCACCCCCAGCCAGTGACAGGCACCGAGGTGTGCCTTGGACTCTTCTCCCAGGTTCACCCCATTCTCTATACTGCACCCATTTCAACGTATGTTCTTATGAAATGGGTGACTGTAAAGCTGAACACACCAAGGCACACCTCAACATGTGTCAGTGTCTGCAGGATAGGTGAGGTGACATGGCATGAGTGGATGCTGTCGCCCGCCGCTGCGGGGAGCGGGTGGAGGGCTTCGCGGGTGGGGGACACTAGACACCAGGAGATGTTTGGGGGGTTTGTGATGACATTCTGCCCGCGATCGAAGCTTTACGTCCACTGGACCACCAGGGAGATATTCGGTGGGGAGGTTACATTCTGCCCACGATCGGGCACTGGGGGTTCATACACGTTATGCCCGCGATCGGCTTCGGGTACGTGGGCGTGTGTGTGGGGTGTTTCTGTACCTGTACTGCCCGCGATCGGCTTCGGATATGTGGGGGTTACATGTACTCTGTACTGCCCGCCATCGGGCTGTGGGAGATGTGGGCGGGGAGTCGAGTTACACTATGCCCGCGATCGGGCTGGTGGGGGGCACAGGGACCAAGTTGGGGCCAGGGTGGCTGGCAGCTGCTGTGTTGCGCCTGCAATGCAGCAGCTCACCTGTGGGTGGCCCTCAACTTAAGCCTTTTTGGCTCAAGGTTGTGCAGGGCGCAGGTTGGGGTTGCGATGCACAACTCTGCACAACCCGACTGAATATCGGGTTAGCGAGGTTATGCATGGATCCTCCCTCCTGTTGAGCATGCATTCATTTGTATTGCTGTCTTGGCGTAACCTGGTGCCAGTGGCGAACTGCCTCCTGCTGAATATCGCAGAATGGCGCATTTTGGACTTGCGCATGTGCAACCCTGTTGCGCATGGCGCAACCCTTTTGAATATCCAGGCCTATATATATATATATATATATATATATATATATAGGCTATAGTACAGTACTGGAGAGACTTGCACCATGTGCACTTTGACACCCTGTAACTTAAAAAAAAAAGAAAATAAATTGTTTTTCTTTCATGCCTTTTCTGTAGCTATACAATACAATATTTAATACACATAGCATAATCATTTTGGTCTGTGTGTACTTGTTTGGTGGTCCTTTAAGCATTGTGACCCTCCTAAACAGGGCTTCAATTTGTGACATGAAATTTAGTGTAGCAGAGCACTTGAAATACTGTATCCCCACTCAGCAGTCCATCAGCTATAGCAGTGCCTATGGTTCGTAAAGATTATTAAATACACCATCTGACAAATAGGCTTTATTAAGAATCATTTATATTTGGTAATATTAGCGTTTTATTATGCCCCTTATGTTCCCTACGCATGGTGTCCTTTTCTGCATCGCTTAAATACAGTGCGTTCTCCTGTTTGTGTAGCACTCAAAATTCAAAGCAGCCCCCTGTTTGGATACTCTACCTAGTATCTTTTGTGTCTCCTCGAAGTTTATTTCCTTTTTTTTTATACTGCACACTTTTTGATTTTTTAAGCACTACCTCCTTTGTGTCTGAAATTCACGAACGTAAGGCTCGGTTCTGCCAGCAGTCCATAAACCCGAGAAACGGATGTCTAGTTGAGTACCCTCTTCCGTCATAATCAGAGGGTATAAATTTGTAGGGCTCATGGTTCAGAGCCCCTTTCTTTCACCTAGATTCCACTCTGAAGCTGTGTCATCTCCGGGTAGTCCCTGGTTTTGAACATAATCAGCGTATACTCCGTCTCACGCCCAACTGTGAGCCAGCTGCTGCTGCAACGATTGTCCGGCATCTACATGAAGGTATTTACAAAAATCTGTGCTGCCGGGCATAAAGGTAGGGCTGGTGCACTACTGGGTCTGTGTACTCTTAAATCCCACGTGTTCTTTGGGGGGGAAGGGTGGTTTAACTTTATACATATTGTGATACTCCTGACCTAGAAATAAAGCCACTTCTTGTTTGAGGTCGAATCACAGGTCGCCTCGCAACTCTGGATTAAACTCCTCAGTTTTTCCAATGTTTTGAAGTTATTTCTAATTTAATGAAAGAAACCCACTTTTTTTCGGTTGTCGGACCGGTCTGGGGTCAGTAAGAAAGAGCGCAGTTATAGCTCCTTGTAAACAAGCAGTTTTTTTCTTCAGTAAATAACCCCACTGGCCTCTCACCGGGGGGGCAGATTGCTGCCGGCCCCCAAGAGGGTGGGGCAAGGAGAGCCGCCCACCAACAAGGAGGAGGTGGCCCCCCCGAGCAAAGAGCCCAATCCAAGGATATCCTCGGAGAGGGCTGGACCAGACCCTCCCTACAGGGAGGGGCACAGCAGGTACTTTTAAGGAGCTGTCCCAGGGGATCTCGCCCTCCAGTGCTTCCTTGGTCTTTTCATGCTACATTCTTTGGGCTGTTCCTTTGTTCCCAGCACCCACGTGGCCTTTCCTATGTTTGTCCCAGGTGTCCTCCCCCCCAATTTTTTTTTTTTGCTTTTTGCTTGTTGGGGCATTTACTTTCTGCCTTCCCAGCCTCCTTCTGGCAGCAGTGTGGGTGTGTTTTTCTTATTTTCAGAAGTTGTTCCTAAAATTTGGTAGGGTAATTCAGGTGTTTTTTGTTTGTTTTTTCGGTTCCCTGGTGCCACTGGCTCCAGGCATCCGTGGTCCCTCTGGTCTTGGCCTTCTCTAGGTGGCCATGCTTTCGCCCTTCTTGGATGTTCCCCCCAGCTCCACCCCTTCCTCTTGGTTTTTCCTTGGTCCCCCTTTGGCCCAGTTCGCCCCCCTCCCATTCCTCTTTCTTGTTCGCTGGGGCATGTGCATCCTCTCTCTCCTTTGTCAGGCGGCAACACAATTTTGTGTGTTAGAGGTTGGGTTGGTAATTTTTGTTGCAGTAGTGCAGGTGTTCTGTGTCTCCTGGTGCCGACCAGGCCCCTGGCTGGATCCCTCCTGATTTCTGCCTTCTTTAGTCTGCCATGCTCCCTAGCTCCATTTGGTGTCTAGGAGCCTGTTCCTGTTGGAGGGTGGGGGGGGGTGGGTGGCCTTCTCGGGTCTAGCTGTGCTCCACATGGTGAGCTGCTTGGTTAGGGTGTTTTTTTTTTTTTGTTTCCTTTTCCCTCAATTAATTCTCTCTGCTCTTCCTTTTCCAGTAGCATCTAGGGGTATTTTCTGAGGATCTAGGAGCTCTTGCGCAATGAGCATAAATTCTTCGGGGTAATGGAGTATTGTGCAGAGCGAGTATATAGGAGTAACCATAGCAAGTTGAGCTCATTGCTGTTCGTTGGGGGGGGTGGGAGTATTTATAATGCACTATTGGGAACGGCCTGTGTTTTTGTGTTCATTGGGGGGGTCGTGGGAGTATTTATAATGCACTATTGGGAATGGCCTGTGTTTTTGTGTTCCGTTGGGCTATTGGAGGCCCGTGGCTTACTGGGCTCAAGCCTTCTTAGCCTGCCATGCTTCCCCTTGGGTGTTGTGGTGGCCTTGCCCATGCTTGAGTGAGGGGTGGCTGTTTTCAGGGCAGAGTCCTGCCCTCTCCGGCTCAAAATTCCCCCTCCCTCTCTCTCTCTCTGAGCTCTGTATGAGCCCATGTGGATTAAGCAAAGCTCCTGGGGGCAATACAGTATTGTGCAGTGAGTATAAGATTGTGGGAGCAATAAAATGCACTGTTGGGAATTTTAGTTATTAGGGGACCTGTGATATGGCAATTTTAAGTTATTTTTGAGGAGCAAAGGGGGGAAGAGGGAAATAGTAGGGGGAGGGGGAAGGGGAGAGAGGGAGGATGGGGAGAAAAGAAAGGAAAGGGATAGGGAGAGAAAGGAGGGGAGAAAGGGTAAGGGGGGGAGAAAAAAAAAATTTCTTTCCCCCTCTATCTCCATTAGCATAATTCAGTATTTGCTTTAATAAAAAAGCACTTTGTGAGGGAGAACGTTAGGAGGGGTAGTAGGAATTTTAAGGCATAAGCAGGGAATTGGGGTGATGTGTGGGCCTCTAAATTTTAAGAAAGTTATAGAGAATAGACAGCCAGATGAGTACAGTGCATACAAAAAAGAGGGAGGAAGGATAGGGGAAGAGGGGGACGGGAAAAGAAGAGAAAAAGAAAATAATGAATGTTTTTTGTCTCATAGGTATCGCCTCGCTAATCACTGCTTTGCCCCTTATGACAATAACTAAAATGGCCGAACCTCAGAATACTCAGGTTCTGGACAGCCAGGCCCCCCAATTTTCTGAAAGGGTACAGGTCAAGACCTTTCTGAGCTGGGAAGCCAGACACAATATGTGGCACAGGCTATCCATGCACAAGGGCAAGACCAAGCGTTCTGCAAGGCCCTGCAATGCCTAAAGGACATTGGGGGGGTCAGACTGGCTGACAACCATGTCTAGATTGGAACCCGAACTGCTAGTTGCCAATCCAGGCAGGCAGCAGCAAACTGTGGCAGACCCTCCCACTCCCACCATATTAGAGTATAGGCCGCAAGAACCGGCACAGGATGAGGGTCGACAGCCCAGGTGTAGCCAGCCATCGGCCCAATTGTTGGAATCCGTGGCTCAGAAAAAATCCATTGCAAAAAAGGGGCAGGGCAAGCAAAGTAAACGGAAGTCCCAACTATTGACAGAGGCTGGAAAAAAGCAGACGGGGAAAAAACAGAGTAGAGCAGACGAGAGCACATCCGTGGCCCAACCCAGGACAGAGAACGAAGGAAGGGAGAAAACCCCAGTGGTACCGGTGGCACAGCCACAGATCGGTGAGTATGAGGGAGATCAGGACAGTGATGTATCAGTAGATTTAGAGTGGTCCGATTCGGATAGCGAGCAGGACCGATCCAGTGATGGCCGAGAGACCAAAAACGTAAGAGAATGGGAACGGAAGAGGGCAAGGCACACGGGAGATAGGACAGGGGGCCGTGATCAAACTGTCGGGAAGAAATCACATGAGGGTCAAAGGGTAAACAGACATTTGGGGCACCGGGGGGGCTTCAGGGTTCAATCCCGGACCAGTGATGCCAGGGCATCAAACATGGCAACACAAGCCCTTCATGTGGCCATTTATGTATGGGGGACCTAGTAACATGCCCACCGCTTGGCCAGCAATGAATCCTTGGGCCCCCTTTGCTCCCAGTTTCCCAGCAACCCAGCAGGGTGGAATGACCAACCCCCATTGAGGGGCCCTGGACAATTCCAGCCAATGAGCCTGCTGAGGGTACCTCTATGGGTACAGCAGGGGCCACTGGGTCAGGAGATAACTACGGATGTGGGGTGCACCAGGGGACTGAATCAGCTTGGACAGGGCAGGATGAATCCCTTTTAAGTCACAGGGGAGGTGGAAAGCAGTTCACCACAGGGGGCCAGGCTTGTCTGATCCAGCCTCCTCACTCCAGTGTCTCCCAAGGGGCTTCAGTAGTGGGTAATGCACAAGAAGCAGCTGTTCAGGTATGGACAGGTGTAGGACCTTCAATTCAAACCCCCCCAATTAACAAGGAAAGCATGACACCGACCCTACAAGAGCGTGAGATGGTAGCCTCTACAACGGATACCATTACCAATACAGTAACAGGGGAAAAATCAAACACAGTATCAGCATCTCTGGAGCGTTGGGCATACGCCGGGGTGGAAGACCCATTGGGGGACCACTTATCTGACACTGTCCGGGAAAAAATCTGGAAAGGGGAATTTATAGATATGTTTTCATTACTGCATAGAGAAATTCCAGAAATGAGCGAGGAAAAAATGATAAAACAAGAGAAGCCACGGCGGCCGAAGGTACCTTTCACATTTGAGAATTGGGCAGCAACCTTCGACATTTTTATGTCAGTTTATGGGATGAAACACCCTGATAAGCTACTTGCTCTTCTAAAATACAGGGACACCATAAAATTTGCACATCTGTCATTTGATGGATATGCGTGGTTAAAATATGACGAGCAGTTTCGCCTGAAACTATCTAGGCAACCCAATCTCAAATGGGAAAACACACACATAGACCTGTGGGTCCGCTACATGACGCGGGGCCGGCCCAATGTGGTCATGTGATTGCCAGACAAACAGGGAGAGTACAGGAAGGATCAGAGGAAGGAGCAGGTAGGAAGGCATCCTACGATTACAATAAAGGAAAATGTTTTCGGTCCTTTTGTAAGTACGGCTACATATGCAAGTTGTGCGAGGGAGAACACAGGTTATTAGAATGCACATGACAGTCCTATAAAAAATCAAACATTGAGGGAGCAGGCAATGAGAAAGGAAAGGGGTCTGGGAAGTTTAGCTAACTCACCAGTACGGTTAGACCGAATGGACCCCTGGCTCGACCACTATCCGGAAAAAACAGCCAAATATATTCACAACGGTTTCAAGTATGGTTTTAGGATACCATATAAGGGGCCAAGGGAAAAAACCACAGCTCGCAATCTCAGGTCAGCAAACTTACTTCCCAACATCCTAAAAATGAAAATTGCAAAAGAAATACAGGCGGGCAGGGTGGCAGGACCATTCAACTAACCCCCGTGCACAACCTCAGGGTATCCATCATTAGGGCTGGTCCCCAAGAAAGAAGTGGGGGAATACAGGCTCATTCATCACCTGTCTTACCCGAGGGGCAATTCAGTAAATGACTTCATCAACCCAGAGGATTGCACAGTGCAATACACAACGTTCGATGTGGCACTGCGCCACATACAAGAACTAGGCCGTGGGGCAATGATGGCAAAAGCGACATCAAATCCACTTTCCGTCTGCTGCCAGTACATCCGAATGACCAAGATTTACTGGGCTTCAAAGTGGGAGGCCAATGGTATATGGATAAGGCTATGCCCATGGGATGCTCTGTAAGCTGCTCAGCCTTCGAAGCTTTCTCAACCTTCTTGGAGTGGGCCACCAGAGAACACACACATAACATACATATAGTTCACTATTTTGACGATTTTCTATTTGTAGGGTCCCAGGGGGGCAACCATGTGTGCCGATACGCTGCAAGGTTTCACCTCATTAATGGGGTATTTTGGTGTCCCGCTAGCGCAGGAAAAAAACCGAAGGCCCGGCTACATGCCTCGCATACCTAGGCATAGAAATAGACTCCAAGGCTATGGTTTCCCGACTACCGCAAGACAAGGTGGCACTTCTGAGCACAATGTTGGGGGAAATGGGAAGGGCAAAGAAGGTGACCCTACAACAGCTGCAGTCTGTTATAGGCCACTTGAATTTTGCATGCCGGGCAATTCGCCCGGGCAGGCCATTCCTCTGGTGGATGGCGTCAGCCACTGGGGGGGCACCCAAAAACCATACCATCACATCAGATTAATACAGGGCATAAAAGCAGACCTACAGGTTTGGGAACTTTTCTTACGAGATTTCAATGGTATCACCATCTGGCAAACTCCGGCAGACCATTTGTTAGATTTGCACATGGTAACCGATGCTTCAGGTGGCACTGGTTTTGGGGCATTCTGGCAAGGTGCATGGTTTGCAGGACACTAGCCACAGGAGTGGGTATCAAGGGGGCTCACAAAAAACATCACCCTTCTTGAATTGTTCCCTATCATGGTACCCGTAAGGGTATGGGGGCACAAAATTCAGAATAAGAAGGTGCTTTTTCACCCGGACAACAGGGCGGTAGCAGACATATTGAACTCGCAGACATCTCATTCTGAAGAGGTGATGAAGGTCCTGCGGGTCTTTGTGTTATGTTGCCTATGATACAACATCTCTTTTAAGGCACGTCATTTGCCAGGAAAAGAAAATGTTATAGCGGATGCCCTGTCTCGATTTCAGCTTGAGCACTTCAGACAGTTAGCCCGTGGGCAGACCAGTTCCTCACGCAAATACCGGAAGTGGTCTGGAGACTTGGGAACCAAGATTGCAGCAACTGGTACAACTCGCTGTGGCCCCCTCGACATGGAGGAAGTATGTAGGTAGCTATCCAGCAATTTTGTGGTCACGAGGTAAGCGTGGTACTACACAATACCCAGACAGGTTCAAAACTACATCCTTCACTTAGAAAGCATAGGAAGATCCCCAGCAGTGATTCGCCTTCAACTAGCGGGCATCGCCTTTCTTCATAAGTACGAGGGTTTCTCTGATCCAACCAGTAGTTTTATTACAAAGAAAATGATACAGGGACTGTCTAGACTAGTGAGAAAAAGGGCGGACATGAGGAAGCCCATAGGACTACCTGAGTTGTCCAGCCTCCTGAAAGCACTGTCAGTCACTTGCAGCTTGAGCTATGAAACCAAGTTTTTCAGGGTCCTATACGTATGTGCATTTTTTGGGGCTTTCCGGGTTTCAGAGTTGGTACCACAGTCTAACTCACTGTGCAGCCAGAACACCAATCTTCAGTTTAGTAATTTCGTCATCTGGCAAGACAGACTGTGTTTTCAGCTGCGAAAATCAAAAACAAACCAGTGTGGCCCCCCTGCCATTATAACACTGTTCAGGGCTCCACCAGGGAACATTTGCCCATAGTCGGCAGCCAGGTGAGTGTGGCGGGTCGTCCAACAGGACCGGGGCATTTGTTTGTGCATGGGGACGGAAAAGCTGTTACAAGGCGACAGTTCACGGCTGTCCTAAGAAAAGGTTTATGGATGGCGGGAAAAAACCCAACCTCATACAACACCCATTCGTTCAGAATTGGAGCAGCCACTGAGGCAGCCAGGTGTGGGTTAAAAGAGGAGCAGATAAAAGGGGTCGGCAGGTGGGCTTCAAAAGCATACATGGGGTACATTAGGCCTCAGCAGAACCCAACAGGAAGTGACATTGCAGAATCCAGCACAAGTGGCAATTGAAGTACAGATTGGGAGATTACTCACATGTTTCTATCTTTGTATTGCAGGCACGTCTACAGCAACCCCTCAGATATGGATTGTGGGTCATTCGCACATAAGAGAGGCATACACGAGGGTGAGAAAACGGCCTTACACCAGACAGCTGGACATCCCAAGGAGTCAAGCTGTGATAAAATGGGCAGGAAAAGGCGGGATGAATTGGGGGGGCATTATGCAGGACCATTGTTATATTGGGTCTACATAGGCAACCACCGGTAGCACTGGTTATCCACCTAGGAGGGAACGACTTGGTCACCCTAGGGGCACCGAGATTAATTGGGGATATTAGGAGGGGTTTGTCCCACTTAAAACAGATGTTGCCTCACACCAGTCTAGCATGGACTAGAATGATACCACGCCAGCAGTGGCGTGGGGAGCAAAAGGCAGGGGCCATGGACAAGGCGCGAAGGTCCGTGAATAGGGAGGTGTCCCATTTCGCGGCTTCAATGGGAGTGGAGGTAATCAGACATTTCCTGATCATGAAATCTGATAAGGGCCTATATAGCCGGGATGGGGTTCATTTATCTGATATTGGGAATGACATTTTCAGCAATACGCTCAACGATTTCTGCAAGACAGTACTGTTTGGGAAGAGCAAGATCCCTTGGGCATTAGTGGGAGATACGTGTCGGCACCGTATGTAGTGGCGGTAATTCATGGCTGACCCTGGGTAAGATGGACATAAGAGCTGCGATTGGGTGTCAAGGAGGACAGGCATGACCCTAGGACAGGTATGCCCTGGAAGATCGGGAGATGAAGGCACCCAGGCTGGGGCGTGCACCGAAACACTGGGATCCAAGACTCAGAGATGGGGGGTGCGGCCCTGACGGGCATGCTCCTCGTCAAGGGTCTAGGAACCCCTTAAATTCAGGTAAGGGAGGGAACTGTCTTGCGGAAAGGCACGGCCCTCAACGGGTCTGTTGGACTTAAGGGCCAGAGTTCCCCTCAAACAAGCAGATGAAGGAGCCGGGGTTTCAGCAAGACATGAATTAGGGCTGCCCAAGGGGTCTTGCAGGATGGGATATGTAATGCACATATGTTAAAATGTATACATATGATATTTTGTAAAGTGCATACATATGTAAATTTGTAATGTACATATTAGGTTTATAAATGTTATGTCCCATGTAATGTATACAACTTTTGATCAAGTAAAAAGAGCTGTGGCCTTTTTTATACCAAAACAGTGTTGTGTGTTTTTTGGTTGAATTGGGGGTCCGCTTTGGGCAAAGGTTGTGGGGGCTGCTCTCTGTTAATGAGCAGCATTCTTTCAGTAAAGTTTGCTTCTTGTCCGCTTGGTGTTTTTATTCCTCTTTCGGTAAATGAAGTAAGTTAAATTTACTGCTGCTTGGAGATTTACCTGAATTTAAAAAACGGACTTCAGCGTTAAGTATAAATGGAGTCAATATATTGTGAGCGCCAAGGATATGCCGAGGTTTGAGCTGCTTTTTTGTAGAAGTACTGGTTAAATTCTGCTGTGACCCATTTAAATTCTGTGAGGCTAAAGGAGCATTAGATGGTTAGAGGTTTTAAATTTTTTTTAAACTGCTTGCTGCTGTGAGAAAGTTTAAATATGGGTGATAAAGTTGGTTTGAGAAGCGTTATTAAAAACTTGAACTTGAACATCTTGTTTGAAAGAAGCAGACTGCATTTTCAAGGACTGTCCAACATCGGGAGTTTTTTGCAAGCATACAATAATATTAAAAGGAGAACTGGTGTTTGCATGGCTATGATGTGGCTATAATGTGGGCAGTACTGGAGGATAAAAGGTATAAAGCCTCCTTTTTTTTAACTAAATGGGTCCGTGGTATAAAGTCACAAAGCCAATTCCGGTACAACAATTGCAGCCTGCAGTTCTTAATAAGATTACAGTCTTAAATCCTCAAGTCATGGTTTGTTATTATTCTTTGTTTTAATTAGGGAACAGTGTTTTGGAAAAGCCCAGCAAAATTAGCAAAAGAAAAAACAGTTGCTTATTTAAATGGGGGTATTTTAACAAATGTGTTATTGAAGTGGAGAGGGAATGGGTGCAAGGAAAATGAAGAACCTGCAGTATGTTTGCCCATGTCCGCGTGAATTGTGGTGGTAGGGTTTTTAAAAAAAGAATACAAGGAAGGGATTTTAAACAAGTGAAGTGAGAGTAAAGCACCTGTAACCTAATTCTACGATGGAGTTTCCACATCTAGGGGGGAGCTGGATTCTGGCAGGAAAATCAATTAAGGATAACATACAGTAGTAAAGAGATTATGGAGCAGATAAGGAAATGTAACCCCTAGATGGCGCTATCCCAGGGGCTACTACCCCTGCCTGATTTGCCACTAACAGGTTGAGGGGCCTGGATCCAATGGCGGGTGCCTCCACCCAGAGGTCAGGGTTTGCAATAGTTAAACTAACTTGGTCACAGCCCTCTGGGACACTGCAACCCCCCTTTCTTCCCACTAGTGGCCCACACAATATATCAGAATTACCTTCACAGTATACACTTACCCCCAGGACTGGTTCCGGCACTGGGACCTCCTGTGAAATAAGATACAGTGCAACAATCACAGTACAGTACTTTAACATAGACAAATACCTCAGGCAGTATAACTTTGCTGAAACAAGCAGCTCTGATTTATTTAGGGGGATATAACAAGGACAGGGGGAAATCAGGTTAATTAGCTTATCACTCTAATCATCTACCTATGGCTCTGTGCACAGGCCTATCCCTATCAGTTACTGTCCCTGGGTACCCAAGCCCTAGTGGCTAGTCCAAACCGTGGCAGCTGGTAGGGGCCCTTTCACACAGAGAAAAGGAAAATTAAACAGTCAGCAGTACAGTAATTCCATTTGGATTTAATGTGGCAATTCAACAGGGAGCGACCTGAATTAGTACTCACGACCTCCAAATAAGATAGGGTCCTTCAATATCAGCAGGGCTACTCTTGAGCTCCAAGAGACTCTTCACACATTTATATGGTAAAAGAAAGTACTATACCAGGCAGGCTGCTTCTCTATCCCAATCGCAATTACTGCACAATACCTGGGAGAACACACAGCAGATTCAGTTCTGACAGACCAGTGCAGTTCAACAATTTCTCAGTCTTCTACAGGGTGAGCCTGGTTTCTACTCTTCAGAGATCCTTTGATTCTTTTCACAGGACGGATTCAGTCCTAACAAGCAGTTACACAAGCTGCAGACCGGAACTCTGGGCCTTACACACGTTATTTGACTGAAACTGTGCACTGAAGGAGCACAGAGTTTCTTCCTTCTTCACTCCAGAGCTAAACTGAAACTCCAACAGACAAAACCGGGCACTTCCTTTGCGTTCCTCCCAGTTCTTGACTGGATTGGCTGTCACTCACAATAGACTGCTGCTGTTGGTCCAAAAAGGCGGCGAAGTCTAAACTACATCTCCCAGAGCCACTGTCTAATACAATCCTCTTGTGGCTGGCTCAGATTATGAGTCCAAGTTCTAATTCGTCCAAGGCACCATTTTAGAGCTAGCTTACCCCACACTGATTGGTCCAGTTCAGCAGTTCAAAACCAGAATGGGGAACTAGGCAGACACAGTTCTGACTGCAAAGAAAGCAGGTTAGACAAACTGTAATTTCATTATTACTGTAAATGATTTCTGGCAAACAGTTACATCTTTCAGATAGGTTCCCTTTGCACTCCTAGTGACTGCAAAAATGGAGTGAATTGGCAGCAGTTCAAGTGGTAGAAGACTTGGTTTGCTGGCCAAGGCACCTAGCTTCACCTGAGCTCTTTCCTTCTAAGACTGCTTGAAAGGCAGAGTAGAGAAACTTACCAGAGCAAGGGAGAAGGATTAAGACTTAATTTGGCTAAGCAGATTTACTGTGTGGTGGTGTTTTTATTTTTTACTCACAGGGATTGCTACTGTTTGTTGCTAATATTTCATTGCTTATTTTTTCTCTGATTCAAATTGTTGTTGCTGGTATACCTTCTTCTGCACTATTACAAGGTGTGCCTACAGGTGTGCTAACAGATTACTGCTGTAATCTTCTGATTCAATTGTCTTTGCAAGGTATATCTTCTGTTACTGCTTTATTTTCTCTGGAGCAAAGTGTTTCTTACAGGGTATATCTTCTCTGAAATTACTGTATTACAGGTGGAGCTTACATTTTGTGACTTTTTTATCATTGGGCTAGCAAAATTACTGTTTGACACTGTGTTTTATTTTATTCTTGTTTGTTGAAAAGGTTTGTTGTCTCAGAGGTGTTTCAGTCTCTTCTCACATTGAAGGAGCTAATTGCTTTTCCTCCCACAGCTCTTCCAAAGGATTAGGTGTGTATGTGGGGGTGGAGCTGGCAAACTGTCAATAATTTCCAACAGAAAGAAGGGTTAAAAAGCCAGATTAGTTGATATCTTGGAGGTAGAAGACTTGGTTTGCTGGCCAAGGCACCTAGCCTCACCTGAGCTCTTTCCTTCTAAGACTGTGTTTCTTACAGGGTATATCTTCTCTGAAATTATTACAGGTGGTGCTTTACAGGTTTTACAGTTTTATCTAACATTAGGATAAGCTTTCAGGGTTACTGCATTTGTTGTTGACTGATTGTTTCTGCTCTTACCTCCTTGTTCTTTCGTCCGTGGTTTTTCTTTTTAGGCAGGGGAAGGTCTCCCAGGTACATCAGCATGGAGAGACACTGACCGCATTGCTAAAATTGTTCACAAAGCAGGAGAAAACATTGATGTTCTAGTACACATAGGGACTAATGATCTCGCCAGCCGGTCAGTTGTGGAGACCAAGGAACACCTGACTAGGCTGGGTGACAAACTATCATCTATTTCGTCCGCATCTCCTTTCTGAGATCCTGCCAGTCTGGGAGAAGGGAGCAGATGGACGAAGGTCAGAGAAGGGGAGATAGGGAGCTAAACATGTGGCTCAGGACTGGTGCCAGGAAAAAGGACACGGATTTGTAGGGAACTGGCAACAGTTCTGGGAGCGAAAGTTCTTTAAATTTGATGGACTGCATCTGACTAAAGAGGGAGTCAGTGCATTGGGGCAGAAGTTTGACGTCTTTGCAGAATATTTAAACTAGCAAATGGGGAGAGGGGTGCAGCACCCCATCGTCGAATGGAAGAACACCCTCCCCTCAGCTAGTGGTCAAACAGGAATTCAAGCGTGTTTGCCGTTCATTTGCATCACCAGGTAAGAAAAAGGTTTGTCTCCCCATACGATGCACAGGGTAATGCCAAACTTCACCCAACAACTAACACACCAAAATCTGGCCAATGGAAAATCATGTACACAAATGCTCACAGCCTGAAATAAGATCCCAGACCTGCAGGCAATAATGTCAGAGGCTAAACTGGACATAGTAGCAATTAGTGAGACGTGGTTTACCAGTAATCACACTTGGGAGACTTCAGTACCTGGCTATGTATTGTTCAGAAGAGACCGAGGTGCAAAAGGGGAGGAGTGGCCCTGTATTAATGAAAATATCAAAGCTACAGAAATTCAGAATACACATAGGAGCCAGAAGAACTATGGGTCACCCTGGAAACAGGAAATGGGACAGCCATAAGAACTGGGGTTGTCTACAGGCCCCAGACCAGAGGGAGGACATAGACACATTACTGTTAGAAGATATACAAAACATGACAGCTAAAGGGAGGTTCTGATAATGGGAGACTTCAACATGCCAGATACAGATTGGTCAATACCAGCAGGAACATCTGCCAGAACTAGACTCATAGTGGATTCCCTGCAGGGGAGGGCCTCAAACAACTGGTACAGCAACCCACAAGAGACAGGGCTATCCTAGATCTAGTACTGACTAACAAAGAAGGATCACAGATCTCCAGGTAGAAGGTCACCTGGGGGCCAGTGACCATCACATGGTATGGTTCAATTTGGCTACTACATCTAAATCATCCCATTCCAAGGCAAAAATATGGGACTTCAGAGGAGCTGACTTTGATAAGATGGCCAACAGAGTTAAGCTAGCCCTGGCAAAAAGAAACACAGGTGAGGAGGTACAGGCAGTGGGCAAGCATTAAGGATACAATACTTGAAGCAACATCCCATTGTGTTAGACAGAAAAGGAAGTGCAAAGAAGAAGGAAACCACTTTGGTTCTCAAATACAGTAGCAGAAAAGGTCAGAGCCAAAAGGCTGGCCTTCAGAAAATATAAGGAACACAGCGGATGAAGATAGGGAGGCATACCAAACTGCCCTAAGGGGAAGAGGCAGTAAGGCAGGCAAAGTCCCAAACTGAGGAAACACTAGCACAAACAGTAAAGAAGGTGACAAGACTTTCTATAGATACATTAGTGAAAGGAGAAAGTCCAGAGGGGTATTGCTAAGCTTAATGGAGAAAAGGGAGCATGTGAGGAGGAGGACCCTGTAAAGGCATCTATCCTAAATAGATACTTTTGCTCAGTATTTACTGAAGAGAAGGTAGGGCAGGGCCCACAGCTCAGCATCATGGACACAGGGGAGGGAGGTGAGCACTACTCCCTTCACAAAAGAAAGGGTCCTACAAGAGCTTGCTAAGCTCAGGGTGGATAAGGCAATGGGACCTGATGGCATACATCCCAGGGTACTTAAGGAGCTAAAGGAGGAACTAGCAGAGCCATTAGCAGAATTGTTTAGTGAGTCTCTGAGCACAGGAGAGGTCCCAGAAGACTGGAGAAGGGCTCATGTGATCCCACTCCACAAGAGTGGTAGCAGGGAGGAGGCGGGGAACTACAGACCGGTCAGTCTTACCTCAGTAGTGGGCAAGATTATGGAGGCACTCCTTAAGGAAAGGATAGTGCAACACCTGCAATCCATAGGGGCACAGGATCCAAGATAGCATGGGTTTACAAAAGAAAGGTCCTGTCAAACTAATCTCATAGATTTCTTTGACTGGGTAACCAGAGTGGTGGACCAAGGGGGAGCAGTTGATGTCGCCTACCTTGACTTCAGCAAAGCTTTTGACACTGTTCCACATAGAAGATTGATAAATAAGCTAGGTAGGCTCGGGGTGGGTCAGAAGTTGGTCAACTGGGTGGCAAACTGGTTGACTGGCAGAAAACAGAGAGTGGTGGTAAATGGTATACAGTCAGAAGAGATGCAAGTCACAAGTGGGTACCTCAGGATCAGTCCTGGGGCCAGTCCTATTCAACATCTTCATTAGTGACCTCGCAGATGGACTAGAGGGTAAGGCTTTGTCTGTTTGCAGATGACACCAAGATCTGCAACAGAGTAGATGATCCAGATGGGGTGGGCAGAATGAGAAGAGATCTGGATAAACTAGCAGAATGGTCAGAAGAGTGGCAACTGGGATTTAATGCAAAGAAGTGCAAAATCATGCACATAGGGAAGAGAAACCCTGAAGCCACTTATAGGCTGGGAGGGAGTTGCTAGCAGTCACAAAGGAAGAAAGAGACTTGGGCATCATCATCACTGATGACCTAAAATCATCCAAGCAGACCTCTAAAGCAGTAGGTAAGGCTAGGGGGTGTTAGGGTGTATTAGTAGGGTATCACAAGTCGTAAGAGGGAGGTAATAATCCTCTGTACAAGACATTAGTTAGGCCCCATCTGGAGTACTGCGTGCAGTATTGGAGGCCACACCTTCACAAGGACATTAACCAAATTGAGGCAGTCCAGAGAAGGGCAACCAAAATGGTGCAGGGACTGCATCAGAAGACATATGAGGACAGATTAATGGAGCTCAATATGTATACCCTTGAGCAAAGGAGGGAGAGGTGATATGATCGAGACATTTAAACACCTTAAGGGCATAAACAAGGTGAAAGAGTCTAACATGTTTAAATATAAGAAAAATAGCAGGACAAGAGGACACAGCATGAGATTAGAGGGAGGCCGATTAAGGGGAATGTGAGAAATTCTTTTCACAGAAAGGGTGGTAGATGCATGGAATGGCTTACCACAAGAAGTGGTGGCTATGAATACAGTGCAGGGCTTCAAACAGGCATGGGATAGGCATAAGGGAGCAATACAAATGACTATGAATAGATAGGTCACTGACAGAGCAAAGGCCGATGGCACATTTATAAGGTAGAAAAAGAAATGGGCAGACTGGATGGGCCTTGCGGTCCTTATCTGCCGTCAACTTCTATGTTTCTATGTTTCTATGGTGCTCAAACAGAGAAGCACACAGTCCCCCCATACAAACTAATTATGTCTGCAAGCAGACAGCTCTTAAAGAGACAGTACCAGAGGCTCTAAAAACACTCACTGATAAATGACTTAAACGCCAAACACCATTCAGGCTTGGAGCATTCAAGCAAGCTCCTGGAAGTCTTTTGGGAGCCCCCATTTGCAGGGGGGTTACAGAAATATAAAGAATATTTTTTTGTATGTCTAATCATTTTCTGTGGAAAAAATGTCAAATAAATGTCTGTTGCTTTTGAGTAACTATTTGGTGCACCACGTGCTCAGGCATGTTAGGCCCTGCATGACATTCCATGTTGAAAAGAGATGTGAAACAAAATTTTGTAACTGGTGCCGACTTTAGCCTGTATCTGGCCCGTGGATAACTTAGTGTTTTTTCACATTTCCTCGGCTTTCTTGTAACATTTGGGCTGTTTGGTTGTCTCTCTTGATGTTTAGTACAGGGGAAACTAAAACGGCTGGTTCCTTTGTTCTGAATGTAAACTTGGGCCATCTCACTGCTTTAAATGCTGAATTTACATCTCTTTCACCAGATGCCTGCAGAGGTCTTACAAGTTTGTCTGTATACTCTTTTTTTGCAATATGTGATTTTTTTAGTACATTTGGAGCAAATTCATGTGATTATGAGTAATTGTTTGGCATACCACATGTTTAAGTAAGGTTCTGCATGGCATTTTCTGGTGAAAAGAGATGTAAAAGGAGGCAGTTTATCATGTACCAGCTCTGGCCTGTTACGTGGCCCATGGTTACATTTGATGCTAGTGTATTTTCCACATTTTTCTGACTTTTTTGTAACATTTGGACTGTATGGTCGCTTCAGTTGATGTTCAGTACAGGGGAAACTAAAATGGCTGGCTCCTTTCTTCTGAACATAAACTTGGGCCATCTCACCGCTTTAAATGCTTAATTTACATCTCTTTTCCCCAGATGCCCACAGAGTTCTTATACGTTCCTCTCTAAGCACCTTTTTATTTTTTAAATTATATTTTTTCCTTAATTTCAGAAGAAAGGATGATGCTTCTCAGTAATGTGTTGTGTACCATGTGTTGCATGTAAGTCCCGGCATAGCTTTCTGTTGGGGATGGGCTGGCAGTATAGCTTTGAAGTTTGAGTAACAAGCTGTGAATGAGCTTGGTACATCCAGCAGACCAAACATGGGTTTGATTCTCACACCCTCCACTTGCATACGGTGTTACTCTGAGCAAGTCACTTAACTGCCCAGTTTGCCTAATTCACCACTGAAAACAGTCACATGTGCCTAGTGGGCCTTACCCTATTACCAAAGAAATAAATAAATTGTAAAATAATTGTTTGGAACCTGACCCAAGACTGTCTTTTTATGCGTGCATGAAAGTGTGCCAGACCATCAAGAAATGTATCACTGTCACCAACACCCTCAAAGCACATTTTCATGAATACCTCTCAGCTGCTATGAATTCTGCATAGCGCTATGATTTTCACAGTCACATTTACCCATGCTCATCACATGTTAACTGATGTTTCTCATAATGTTAGAGCTATTTCTGAACACACAAACTATGAATCTTTGAACCAGGTTCGTAGAAACATTCCTTAGCACTGTTCGGGGCTCACCACCTGTAGATATACTACTAACATACTAAAATGCCAGCAGAATAGGTCTAATGGTCTTTCGAGTCTGCTCGTCTGGTCAGCCCCCACCCTGGGAGCTGACCTTGCTGCCACCCTCACCTTCTCTGGCTTCTCCCTTCCCAGTTCCGGATATTCTTGCTGCATTGGATTTTGCTTCCAGAACCCTTCCCTAGTACCTGTCCCACCCCCTTTTGAACCCCTCCACTGTCTCTGCCTCCACCAGCCCCCTAGGCAACACATTCCATGGCTCCACCACCCTCTCAGTGAAGTAGCACCTCCTCCTTTCTCCCCTGAATCTTCCCCCCTCCAGCTTCCACCCATGCCCTCTAGTGGCCCCTCCCCTTCCTTCGAAGCACCCTGACTGTTCCTCCCCTATTTACCCTCTTCATGTACCTGAAGACCTCTATCATGTCCCCCCGGTCCCTCCTCTCTTCCCATGTGTACATATTTAGCTCTTTGAGCCTCTCCTCATAGGTCCTGTCCCCCAAGCCCCAAATCATTTTGGCTGCCCTCCTCTGGACCCTCTCCTGGAGTTTAATGTCCCTCTTTAAGTGTGGCCTCCAAAACTGCACGCAGTACTCGAGGTGTGGCCTCACTAAGCAGTTATACAGAGGGAGTATCACTTCCCTCCTTCTGGAGGTGATCCCCCTAGCGATGCATCCCAGCATCCTGTTGGCCTTGGCTGCTGTCCTCCTACAAGTCTCAGAGTTGTTCATCTTGACATCCATCACCACCCCCAGGTCCCTCTCAGCCATTGAGACTTGTAGCATTTCTCCCCTCAGGGTGTACACTTGGCCAGGGTTTCTGGCCCCCAGGTGGAGTACCTTGCATTTTCCTGTATTGAACCTCAGCTTCCACTTTCTAGCCCATCTTTCCAGAGCTTCCAGGTCCCCCTGTAGGGCCACCCTCCCATCCTCCCCATCCACCACCGCCCCCAGTTTCAAGTCATCCACAAAGAGACTCATCTCACACCTGATTCCTGTCCTTATGTCAGAGACATAGGCGTTGAACAGAAGGGGCCCAAGGACTGATCCCTGTGGGACCCCACTAATGACCCTCCTTGGGGATGAGACTATCCCACCAACTACGACCCTCTGGATCCAGTCCTGGAGCCAATTGCCTATCCATCTGATCATCTGGTTCCCCACCGCCATTTCTCCCAGCTTATCCAACAGGCCCATGTGAGGAACAGAGTCAAATGCCTTGCTGAAGTCTAGAAAGAGGACGTCCACTGGTCTACCCAGGTCCAAGGCACTCGTCACCCAGTCATAGAACTCCACAAGGTGTTTCTGACACAATTTCCCTGGGATGAATCCATGCTGTCTATCATCCAGGTGCCCTGACTTTTCCAAGTCCCTCCTAGCCTCTCCTTGACAATGCCCTCCATCACCTTGCCCACCACTGATGTCAGGCTGATGGGCTTGTAGTTCCCTGCCACCTCCCTTGATCCCCCTTGTGGATAGGCACTATATTCGCCACCTTTCAGTCCTGGGGCACCCATCCTGTCCTCAGAGAGATGGTGAAAAGCTCCGCCAGGGGTTTCGCCAGGACATAGAAACATAGAAGCTGCAGATCCTAGTTAACCAGCAGTCTACTTCTTCCTACCCCCAACCCCTAGAATTGCCTTATGACTGTCTCATGCATGCTTGAATTCCACCACTGTTTTTGACTCCACAACCTCCTCAGAAGGCTGTTCCATGCATCCACAACCCTCTCTGTGAAAAATACTTCCTTAAATTACCTCTGAGCTGCCCCCATTATCTTCAAGTTGTGCCCCCTTGTTCTTGCACACCTCTTTTTTTGAAAGATGCTACCCTCTTGGACTTTGTTGATTCCCTTGAGGTACTTGGACATTTCTATCATGTCCCCTCTCTCCCTCCTTTCCTCGGGGCTATACATATTAAGCTCCTTAAGTCTCTCTTCATATGTCGACATCTGCAAGTTCCTTCAGCACTCTGGGATGTAATTTATCCGGCCCCGGTGCTTTCTCCATCTTAAGGGAGCTGAGGGCTTCCCTCACTCTCTCTGCTGTGATTTCCACTTCCAGTACCTCTTCTCCCTGCTTAGCCCTCCCCCCTCCTTCCAGTGATGCCTCCCCCTCTCCCCAGACCCGCCAATCGGTAAGGGTCCCTCCCTCCTCAGTATCTCTGTCTCCTCCCATATGATGCAGCACCCCCATTTTCCTTGGTGAAAACTGAGGGAAGTACTGATTTAGTACCTCAGCCTGCTCCCCAGGTCTTGTGCCCATCTCTCCCCTGATTTAATCCTGCTAATCTGCCCCTTCACCCTTTGTTTTCCCCAATGTATCTAAGAACCCTTGTTCTCTCTAATTTCCCTGGCCAGGTTCTGCTCCTTCCTTGCCTTAGCCGCCCTCACCACCCTAGTGGCCCTTCTAGCCATCAGCTCGTACTCCCCTCGATCCCTTTCACTCCTTGAGCACTTGAATTGCTTATAGGCTGCCTTCTTTCCCCGCACCACCTCCTGGACCTCCCTGGTCCACCAGCAGGGTTTTTGGGCCCTACCGCATTTTCGTCTTACTCTTAAAATAAGAATGCGCTACACATTCTGGCCCTGTGCTGTGATTTTTGAAGTCCAGTGCTATGATTTTTAATGCTGAGAGGTTGAGAGATATGTTTTCATGTGTAATTTGAAGAATCATCCAAATTCATCCAATCTTTGAATCAAATTCAATTTATTCTTTTCTTTGGTAACTGGATAAAGCAAACTAGGCACAACTGCCTGTTTCCATGTGTGACCTGGGAGCACTGGGAAGGTTAAGTGACTTGCTCACAGTCACAAAGCAATGCAAGTGGAGGCTATGGGAATAAAACACAGGTCTGCTGGACATAGCAAGCTCATTCACAGCTCATTACTCTAAACTCTATACAATATTTCCAGTCCCATTCAGGCTGAAAGTATTTATTGACAGAAACTTGATGCACTATTCAAAAGCATGCTTTGCAGTTAATTGTCCATTTAGCAATGTAAAAGCAGGGGGAAATACCTAATCCGGTCAATAGAAGCACTCTGGAGAGAGGAGTTGATATTAGTCCTTTCACAGAAGAAAAGGTTCTGAAAGAACTCTTAAAACTGAAGGTGGATAAAGCAATGGGGCCTGATGGAATTCACCCCAGAATGTTAAAAGAACTAAGGGAAGAACTAGTAACACCACTGACTACCCTTTTTAATAAATCATGGGAGGATGGGGTGGTACCTGGTGACTGGAGGAGGGCGGATGTGATTCCCCTTCACAAAAGTGGGAGCAAGACAGAGGCAGGAAACTACAGACCTGTCAGTTTGACCTCAGTGTTAGGGAAAATGATAGAATCACTTCTAAAGGAAAGAATTATTAAGTACCTAGAGGCCAGTGGGGCACAGGACCCAAGGCAGCATGTCAGACAAATCTAATTGATTTCTTTGACTGGGTGACCAAAGCAGTAGACCAGGGAGGGGTTGTGGACATGGCCTACCTAGACTTTATCAGAGCATTTGGCACAGTCCCGCACAAAAGATTAATAAACAAATTAGCCAGCCTGTGAGTGGGTCCTAGGGTGGTAGCCTGGGTAAAACACTGGTTGGACAACAGGACACAGCGGGTAATAGTTAATGAAGTCCACAGTGAAGAAAGGAGGGTTACTAGTGGGGTACTGCAGTGTTCAGTACTGGGGCCAATCCTTCTTAATGTCATTATAAGCGACATTGCAGAGGGGCTGGAAGGGAAAGTATGTCTCTTTGTAGATGACACAAAGATCTGCAACAGGGTTGATATGCAAGGTGGGGTGGAAAGGATGAATAGGGACTTGGCAAGGTTGGAGGAATGGTCAAATGTATGGCAGCTTAGATTCAATGCAAAGAAGTGCAAAGTAATGCACCTGGGAAACAAAAACCCAGGGGAAGAGTACACAATGGAGGGTGAGATACTGACAGCAACAAAAATGGAAAGGAACCTGGGGGTAGTCATATCAGATTACCTAAAGGTGGGTCAGCAATGTGAGAAGGCAGTAAGGAGGGCTGGGGTATACTAGGATGCATAGGGAGAGGCATCACCAGTAGAAAACAGGAAGTTGTTGGCCCTCTGTACAGACAGTTGGTAAGGCCACATGTGGAATACTGTATACAGTTCTGGAGACCCTATCTCCACAAAGACAGGGTGGAGGCTGTCCAGAGGAGGGCAACCAAAATGAGGAAGGGTCTGCATCAGAAGACATATGAAGAAAGACTAAAGGAACTAAAGATGTATAGCCTCGAGGAAAGGAGGGAGAGTGGGGACATGATAGAAACTTTCAAATACCTCAACGGAATCAACAAAGTCCAAGAGAGTTGCATCTTTCAGAAAAAGAGATGTGTAAAAACAAGGGGACAAAATTTGAAGATAGAGGGGGGATGGCTCAGAGGTAATGTGAGGAAGTATTTCTTCACAGAGAGGGTTGTGGATACATGGAACAGCCTTCCTGAGGAGGTCATACAGTCAAAAACTGTGGGGGAATTCAAGAATGCATGGAACAGACATAAGGCAATTCTGGTGGGGGGTAGGAAGAAGTAGGCTGTTGCTTTTAGGATCTGCAGCTTATCCATTAGGTAGTGAAATGGGCAGACTAGGTGGGTCAAGTGGTCCTTATCTGCTGTCAAATTCTGTTTCTATGTTTCTAAATGGTACAAGTCACACCTTTTCTCACACCTATAGTTTCAGGCTCAGGGCAGAAAAAATGTTTCTGACAGTCTGCCCAGCACAGATTAAGTACTTAAAGTAGCAGTAAGTCTTAACAATAATTTCAATAATTTGTTGAGCAGTTAAGAGAAGCCAAAACATCAAGATGCATGATTTTCTTTTTGCTTTATTTCACTCTTAAGGCAAGAAAAATGATTTTAGGTTCTTAAAAGTTGATGATCTTTTGCCATGTAAACAATCATGGATGTTAGCAAATCAAGGCGGTGTGCTGCTAGTGCTCAGAAACATGTGCAGACAACACTGTGACATATTTGCATTTTAAATGGGAGCACTAGCAAATTAAGTGACTTGCTCATGGTCACACAGAATACAAGCACGGACTGATGGGATTCAAACCAAGGTCTCCAAGTTTAAAAACATAGAAACTGATGGCAGATAAGGACCATCAGACCCATCTAGTCTGCCTGTATACCCTACACGTAATTAGCTGCCACTGACCCTTTTGGTCTACTGCTGCTGCCTCTCCTTCCGCACTCTTGGGATTGCTCATATCGATCCCATGCCTGTTTATATCCCCCAATTGTGTTTGCCGCCAGCACTTCCTGGGGCAGGTCATTCTAAGCATCCACCAACCTTTTCATGAAAAAGTACTTCCTCATGTCCCTCAGTCTACCCCCTTCCAGTCTCATGTCATGCCCTCTTAGTTTTTTGAGCAGCTTCAGTTCTGAAAGATGCTGCCCTCCTATACCTTATCATTTCTCTTGAGGTACTTGAAGGTCTCTGTCTTGCCTCCCCTCTCTTTCCTCTCCTCCAGGGTGTACATATTGAGGTCCTGTAGTCTCTCCTCATATGACATGTAGTGCAGGCTCTGTCCCATTATTGCTGCCCATCTCTGGACTGTCTCCACCCTGTCTATATCCTTCCTGAGATGAGGCCTCCAGAACTGGATGTAGTACTTCAGATAAGGTCGCAACAATAACCTGTAAAGCAACATTATGCCTTCCTTTTTATGTTTGCGTGCACGAATGTGCAAGAATCATAGTGCCATCATCTGAGGTTTCAGAGGTGTGCCACCCCCTCTTCCAGTTCAGTCAGTGTGTTGGTAGGAGCGGCCCCTGTCCATCAATGCATGCTGGAGCTGTCTTTGACAAGCTCCAAAATGCAGTGGCATACAGTTGAAAGGCGGAGAATACGCTTCAGTGAGCAGCGATGCGATATTGCCTGCTCATGCGCAGCTCCCCCTAAACACACACACACTCACACATACACGCATACCGCGCTCCCCCACGCACACACTCTATAGCCAACGGGTGCCCACTTCCCTGTCGACTGTGCTGCGCCTCCAAAGCTTCCAAATGCTACGCCTGGGTGCCCACCCCAGTGTGGCAACTCAATGGTATAGCCGACGGGGTGCCTACCCTGTTGGCTTTACTGTCTCCCCCGAGTACAGGGTGCCAATGCTGGGAGCCCACCCAGCATGGCAACAAATGCCATGGCCAACAGGGGTGCCCAATCCCCATCGGCTCCATGCCCCCCAGCCATCCTTCTTCCATGCTGGGAGCCCACCCCAGCGTGGGAAAAGTCCAGCGTTGTCTTTTTTTTTTAAATACCTGTAAAGAAAAAGCGGTCCCACGCAGTCTTCCTGCTCCTTTCCCCACAACCCGCACCCACCCACTGCGCACCCAGCCTCCCCACACCCCCCTCACCCCATACTTACCTCTGGAGCTCAGCGCAACGATCTTCGGTGTACCGGAAACATGTCTGCACTCTTCAAAGCCGATCGCGAACCGAGGAAATGCCGGTAAGCTGTATAATGGGATAGAGAGGGTTTTTTTCAACTTTGTTGCATATCTCAGGCATTGTTTGGAATTTTTGCACCAAATTTTCAACATGGGTTTTTTAGGACCCCTTCTCATGAATGCTGTCACTGTCATGGCGTTATTCGGGCCTGAAGGGTGATTTCGCAGTCACTGCATGAAATCACCTTTTGGGACTGATTAGCAAAACAACTCTGCTATTGTTCATAAGGTGGGCTCTCAAGAAGTCTATTTTGAAAATTTGGTGGAAAAATTCCAAAAAACGACTGTTTTATGAGCGCGTTGCGCCAGTTCCTAAACGCGCTTTAAGTTCGCAAATTTTTTATATTTTCACTCCAGATTTTCAACATTGCCATTTTACCACACCTTCTTATGAGCAGTACAGCTGTCATTTTTCACGTCATCCAAAACGTGTTTCCGCCCATGTTGCGCACAATGGTGCAGTCGGTGTGCAAAATCAAAGTACGGAACAAATTAAGAAAATCACAGTGACACTGTTCATAAGCAGAGGTCTTAAAATGGCTATGTTGAACATTTGGTAAAAATATTCCTAAAAATGACTGTTTTACGAGTGTGCGTTGCACAGTTCCTACGCACGCTCGTAAGTTCGCAAATTTTTAATATTTTCACTCCAGATTTTCAACATTGCCATTTTGCCACACCTTCTTATGAGCAGTATAGCTGGCATTTTTCACATCTTGCCCAAAATGTGTTTCCGCCCATGTAGCGCACAATGGCGCAGTCGATGTGCGAAATCAATGTATGGGACACATTAAGAAAATCACAGTGACACTGTTCATGAGCAGAGGTCTTAAAATCACTATGTTGAAAATTTGGTGAAAAAATTCCTCAAAATGACTGTTTTACGAGCATGCGTTGTGCAGTTCCTATGCATGCTCGTAAGTTTGTGAATTTAATATTTTCACTCCAGATTTTCAACATTGCCATTTATTTACACTTCCTTATGAACAGTACAGCTGACATTTTTCATATGCCGCCCAAAATGTGTTTTCGCACATGTAGCACACAATGGTGCTGTTGGTGTGCGAAAGCAATGTTTGGGACAGATTAGGAAAATCACAGTTACACTGTTCATGAGCAGAGGTCTTAAAATGGCTATGTTGAAAATTTGGTGACAAAAGTCCATAAAATGACTGTGTTGCAACTGAGCGTTGTGCAGTTTCCACGCACCCTCGTAAGTTAATGACTTTGTAATATTTTACGTCCAAATTTTTACCAGTGGCATTTTTCCACACTTCCTTATTTACAGTACGGCTGTCATTTTTCACAATATGGCTGAAGTGTGTTTTCACACTTTCAGCGCAGAGATGCATGGTCACTGTGGGAAATCATTGTTCGGGACAGATAAAGAAAATCACAGTGACACTGTTCATGATCGGAGGCACCAAAATGCCTGAGTTGACAATCTGCTGTAAAAAGATCCCCAACCTAATTATATTACGGGTGTGTGTTGCACAGCTTCTATGTACACTCGTGACTTCACCATTTTTTTAAATATTTTTACTGCAGATTTGCAACACTGCCATTTTTTACACCTCCCCATGAACAGTACAGCTGTCAATTTTTACGTCCTGTTCGGAATGTTTTTGCACCTGTGGTGCTAAATGCCGTAGTCGCTGTGCATAAGCAGCTTTCGGCTAACAAACTGATATTCCCCCTGTTCATGAGATGGGGTCACAAAAAAACTATGTTGAACATTTGGAGTGAAAATACCAACAAATGCCTGAGGTGTTAGGGTTTCCAATCATAATGCCCAACCCTGTAGAGAATGACAGGCATCAGGGGCGTGACTTGGGATTCTTGCCTGTAATGCTCATACCATTCCACACCCTGCAGCTAGTGAGAGGCATCGAGGTATGCCTTGGACTCTTCGGCCCCAAAGTTCACCCCATGCTCCTATATTGCACCCATTTCACCATATTTCCTAATGGAATGGGGGTGCGCATAAGGGCCAAAGACACCAAGGAACACCGTGACACTTGTCAGTGTCTGCAGGGTGGGGTGTGGTGAAATGGCATGGCCGTTATGCCTGACGACCCAAAGGCACACCCCAATGCCCGTCACTCTTTGCAGGGTGGTGGTGGGGTTGGCTTCAGTTCAATACTTCACTGCCATTCCTATTATGCAGCTCTGTAACTTCTACACTACCACTGCCAATGCCAGCAAGCAAACATTCGGCATTGACAAATGCTTGTTTCTGTTTGTGATACCTTTCCCTATGCAGTCCTTAATCCCACAGTCTCTCACCACTTCCTTGGCCCATTGATTGGCCAACTTTAGGTCATCAGATATGATGACCTATGGGGGGTGGGGATGGATGATAGGGGTTTCTGGAACACAAGGGGGGGGGACTCGGCACCCAACTAGGGATCTGAGGTTTGAGCAGACTCGATAGACCGTAAGGCCTAATATGCTGGCAATTACAGTAGTATGTTAGTATGATGACCCCAGATCTCTTTCCTGTTTTGTGTCCGCTAACATCTACACTTTCATCACGTAGTCCTCCCCTGGGTTTCTGCACCGCAAGTGCATTTAAACATACAAAATCTGTGAGCAGATGAAGGCCTAGGAGTCTATCAAGTCTGCTCAAATGTACAGCTAGCACCCTAATTCTACCCTTCCCTCCCTTCCACTCTCCCCCTCATTTGACCCTCCCTCCTGCCCTGTCCCAGGCCCTTTTGAAGCAGCCCACTCTTCTACCAAATACCACTTCCGCTGTAAATGCATTCCACCCAGCTACCATCAACTCTGTAAAAAGTGTCTCCTCATCAGTCTCCTGAACCTTCCTCCCTCCAGTCTCATATCATGGCCCTATAAGTCTCTCCCCTCCCTTACTTTGAACAGCCCCTCCATACCTGTCTTGTTTATTACTTTCATTTACTTAAAGGTTACAATCATATCCTTCCTGTCCCTCCTCTCCTCCAGTGAGTACATGTTCATCTCCCTCAGACTACTCATCAATGGTAAGTCCTCCAGTGCCTGGATCATCTTTGTCACCCTGCACTGCACCACCTCCAGTAAATTATTGTCCCTCTTCATATACTGATGCCAGTACTGCATGCAGTATTCCGAGTGCAGTCTAAACAGTGATCTATACAGTGGCAGAATCACCTCACCCCTCCAGGAGGATATACCCCTAACAATTCAACCCAACATTTTATTGGCATTGTGCAGAGTTGTTCAGAGATCCTGTAATGAGCACCCTCAGATCCTTTTTGTCTGTCTCAGCTAGCTGCGCTCCCCAATCTGGTAACTCATCCTTGGATTTTTTGCCCCAAAATGCAGCCCCTTGCACTTTTAAGCATTGAACCCAAGTTGACAGAAGTTCTACCAGACTTACAGCCTTTCCAGATCATGCTGCAATCCCTGCCATCCCACAAGGTCATCCACCACTGCTCCCATCTTGGTGTTGTCAGGAAACAGACTGGTCTTGCTCTTGATGCCCAATGATATGTCTGCAATGAATATCCCAAACAACACAGATCCCATCACAGAGCCATTGCTGTATACCACTCATCACTCACCACCCTCTGTTGTCTTTCCTGAAGCCAGCTCACTACCCATCTCACCAGTCTTGTACCACCCCTGTGCCTTTTAAATTTCTCCCAGCCTCCCATGTGGCACTGAGTCGGATACCTTACTGATGTCCAGGTACAGGACATCCACTGCATGGTCCCATCCAGTTGCCTAGTTAACCAGTCATAGTTCTCCACCAGGTTAGTTTGTCAGGATCTACCACATATGAAGCCATGCTGCCTGCTGTCCTGTAGCCCTTTGGCCTCCAGGAAGGACACCAGCTTCTCCTTCAGGATAGTCTCCATCCAAGGGCATAGCTACTGATACGTCAGACAAGCCATGGTGTGTAGTAGTAAAGCTGGGGGGTAGCACAGAAACCCAATGTCTAGTGGCATTCTTTTGTTTATTTTTTTTTATGGGCTTTTTCTGGCACTCAGAGGCTTTTTTGATGGGGGGGGCAGGGTCCCATGACCTAGCGGACCTGATTGTGGAATATCTTGCCCACCTCAATCAGGTCCGTGTACAGAAGGAGGAATGGCACAAGGATAGAAAGGGGTGGAGCGGGGGCCAGCGGGCTGCTTAAATTCCAGCTGAACTCTGTGCACAGTCTCTAGTCTGCAGCAGTCTCTCTTGGGAAAGAAGGTGTTTGCGTGGCGTTGCTGCTGGCTGTGCTAGAGACGTGTCGTGGATTGGATCGGTGGAAGATCTGAGGTCGTGAGGTGGAGTTTGGTCGGTCGGGCGATTGTTGGAGATGGCGTTTTGACTGAGAATAACTGGGTGGCACTGCAGTGGAGTCAGAGCCTCGGGGGAGAAACTTCCGGAGTCAGGACTCGGGAGCGCCGTACTAGTCTGGAGCAAGTGGGCAGAGCGGAGTGCTGCGGAGGAGCAGTCTGGAGTGGAGGACTGGAGGAGGATTTAATGGTGTGCAGCAGTGCTGTAACAGTTGTCTTTGTTGGACCATGGATGCAGCCCAGCCTGCTGAAGTGTCAGTCGGAGGAGTGCTGCACTGCAGACCGAGCCAAGTGTACTGAGTCTGAGACAGACTGACTGAGTGAGATGGTAAGTCATTTATTTTCTTTTTCTGCCATTTTAGGCTAGGTTAGGAAGGCTGCCTTGTGCTTTGTGCTAAATCCCCCAATATATAAGCCCTGATTTATTGGCTCCTCTAGCTGCAGAGCTGCAACCATCTCCTCATTAGTGCCTGCAGTAGTTCTGCATGTAGAGAGGGTTGTGGTAAGCTTTGGTAAGTTGTGACTGTTTGATTTTAGTGCACAATAAGCCTATAATGAAACAGATGTATGCTGTGTCTCTTTTATTGTTTCCTAAGAGTAATACATTTCAGTTGGTGGCCAGCTATGGAGGTTAAAGCAGAGGTTCTGTCAGTTGCCATTTGGGGAAAACATTGTAAACATGAGTACTGGATTATCAGTCTCAACATTTTGGTAAGCAGTGCAGGAGTGGAACCATTTTTGTAAGTTTACCTGACACTGGTGTTGGTCTCCCAGTATTTGAGTCAATGGAAAGGAGTCAGATCACCAGCATGGAACTAGGCATGGGAAGTCAACGGCATAATTCATTTGGGTGGGGGCTGAGGCAAGTACAGTGATCAGAACACAACTGTGCCACCAAGGATAGGTTTCTGGGAACAGTGCTGTGTTTTCTTTGGGATAGAGTAAGTGATAGTCCAGCACCGTGGATAGACTGACATTCTCAGCACTGATTTCTGAAGAGGTTTGTGGACCAGAGCACAAGTGTACAACTGGGGATGCCCTGCTGGTGTCTACGTTTACATTTCAAAAGTGTCTGTCTGTAGTTCTGTATCAGTGAATCTTGTACAACATTATTTATGTATTTGGGCCTTGATGTTTGTCTGTGATATGCATTAAATAAGTGTTTTCTTTTTTTAAAGTGCTGCTGATACCAGGGATGGGCTGCCAGTGCCTGAATTGTGTTTTTAAAAGTCATTCAACCCCGGAGACATGCTCCCAGTGTTTAAACAAATGTATTTATTAACTTTTATTTATTTGCTGAAGCACGGTGAGCCAGGGACCCTGCACCAGATTCTGGTACAGAAAGGGCCCCAGTACCTATGTCCCCACACCAGTGGCAGAATCTCCCTTGCAGTAAACACCTGGCACACCTAAGAGTTCACTGCAGGCTCCTTGCACCCTAGGCCAGGGCAAGTAGTCCCCCCCCACGATCCTCAATATCCCCAAGTACATACAAATAGGGAAAATCTCCTGGTGATTGTGTCCCCTCTCCCTGATCCCTGGCGGCCCCACAATCTGTAACAGAAGTCTCCCTCGGGGTTTAGTGGACCCCCCCCCCTTGATTCTGATATCCACTAACATTGAATAATAATGAAAATTCCACTAGTGATTGCATTCCCCCTCCATGATCCCTGATGCTGCCGTATATTGAATAATTGAAGAGCCCCCTTCCCAATCCTGATCTCTGTTATACTAAAAATAGTAAATTATCCCTGGTAGTCTAGTGCCCTCCTTCACCAAGCCCTGGTCTTACATAATAATTATTCAAATGGTTCTGGTGTTCCAGTGGATTCCTCCACCCCTGATCCAGTATAAATTGTGAATCACAACTACCTGGTAAGTTGTGACTGTGATTGAAAGGGCCCTGCGGGGGCATGACTGACTCCTTGCAAATGCTTTTGTGAACCTGTAAGATTTATTTACCCAGGATAGGTCAGCTGAGGAGCAGAATCTCAGTTTCAGTAAGATCTTGCTTTTACCCATTTTTACGGTCAGGTGGACTGAAACACAAACATTTACTCATGGTCACACCGTGTAAGTGGCTCTGGTGGGATTTGAACCTGGGTTTCCTGTGTCTCCTGGTTTTCAAGCCAGTGGTGTAACCATAAGACCATGCTGTCTATAACATATTTCATTGGGGTCGCGGTGGTTGCAGTGGTGCTAAGTGGTTGTACAATCACTGAGCAGCAGCAGTGGTACCTGTGTATGTGCCCCGTAATCTCTTCATTTTAGTGCTGAAAATCTCAAGGTGCAAATAATTCATTTGGTGTGACTTAACTGGAACATTCACAATGGTCAGGCAGTGAAATGTCCTTCAATGTAGGATAAAGAAAGAGTGAGTTTTTGTCAGTAAAAATACATGGCCATTGTGACCGATTTCTGTTAGCCAAATGTGTTTCAGCATTTTATTTCGGAACATTTCTGCTGCAACCAGGGCCCCAGTTTTCCTGTGGTACTTAGGCCCTGAGTATGTGGTACGGCTGATTACCCCCAGTGGCAGACTCAATTAACTTGCAGACAGAATGGTTTTAAGACCAGGCTGGACAAATCCATAGGGTTAGGGTACGATAATATTTCAGGATAATGTTCTTAAGAGAACAGGAAGACGGACTTGATGGACCAAACATTTAATTCCATCTAGCACCATCTATGTACCGTGCAGACTTGATTCACTTCTGTGGTAGGCTTCAGTGCTGCTACTGGCTAAAAACACCATTCGATGTAATCAGCGTCATTATCTGATGAGCACGGGGGAGGAGTTCCATGGTCATGGAAAAAAAAAAACAGGCAGGGATTGTTACACATGTATTTTTGAAATACAGATGACCCCAAATGGTGAATACTGTGGCAGCCCATGAGTTGAGGGGGGGGGGACAGTATAATCTAGTGTTTAGAGCTGTTAACCTAGAGACCTGGCAGATCTGGGTTTGAATCCCACAACTGCTGCTTGCATACTGTGTGACGCTGAACAAGTCACATAACCTCCCTGTGCTTAATTCTCTCCTGAGTCACTCCTGGAAATGAACGTCAGCTCTATGTGCCTTTCCCGGCCACAACATTCTTCTGGAAAAATGAGTCATGTGGCATGGTGCAAGTTTTGTGGCAACAGAACCTCACAGTGCTGTGGCCCTAACTAAAACTGTGAAATGCATGTCTTCAGTCCTTTTGTAAGCTTTCTGAAATTGCAGTATCCTCCTGTTTCTATTACAGAAATGTGTACACCACGGTAGTATGCCTTTACTCTGCTCAACTGTTTTGGCACTGCGTATAGATGCTCCACTATGCAGTATGTGGCCCGCTATCTCTCTTAGTATTTTCTCTGTCTGGCTACCTGTTTGACCATTTTGGCATACCATGTTCCCCATTTTTCATTCTGCTGCTTTTTTCCAACAAGCACTGCACTGTAGGTAGGTGCAGGAAACCGTTATGTATGCAGGAAATATCAAGTGCTGATTTCTAGGTGTCAGTGCGGTAGTGTTCTTTCCATAAAAGTTTTATGTAGTTTTTTCTAATTGCAGATGTAAATATGTATATTGTTTGGGTTCTTTTAAACTGCTTACTTGTGAAAATTATCAATATGTTTGCCCAGTGAGCAGACTTAAAATAAGTGTGTGGTGGTATTTGGTAGCCATTGGTGAACTCAGCCGTAGTATGTTGACAGTTGGTTTTATATCTTATGTAAGCTGGAGGAGGTGTGTGTAAACTAGAACTAGACGGTACAAGACAAGGTAAATGCCCTGGAGTTCTGTTGAGACTGGGCACTGAAATAACCAAACATTTTACAAGCCAGTAGCCACTGATGGATTTATTGTTTACTGTGTTAACTTTTTGACATTTAATTTGGAACCCTATTGAACTCTGGAGCTGAAAGCCGAACTGCAGAAAACATAGGGCGAGGCCGCCCAGTGGTGTAGAGGGCTGAGGCATTTAATACCTTACCTCCTGTCACGCTGGAGACCTGTGTTCAGGAACAAGCACAGGTTGCTGGGGGTCATCGGAGAGGGAGAGGATAGAGTGTCTGACGAACTGCTCTCCTTTCCTGGAGTATCGGGTGATCTACTGTCTCGCTCCATGACTGCCATCTAGGGAGGCCGGGTTGCAGTGCCCCCAGTTGAGCAGCGTAGTGTAGGTGCCATGGCTACGTGATGCTTGTTTGCCTCCACATGCATGAACTTACGTCTGCCATGGCAGGGGAACAAATGCGGAGGAAAATGGTGGTCATGGGCTTCCCCGAAACCCTGTCTGCCCTTGTCTCGCTTTTTCACCGGTCTGCTGGACCCCCAAACTGGATGCATGATCACCGGTGGTGGGGATGTGTGTGTGCCCTAAGTCAGCTGGTGAAAACATCCACTAGAGAGGAAGCAATCCATGACCTCATACTAACAAATAGCAGAGTCACACACATGGAAGTGGGATGCCAACTGGGTTCTAGCAACCAGAGGACTATATGGTTCACAGGCTCAGAGCTTTTTCATGGGATCAGTGGTGGCATGGTAAGTGGCACAGCAGGTTCAAGTACTGAGGAAGCCATCAACAGCATTTTAAACTCTAGCACTGTGGCAAACACTACAGTACAGGTAGAAGGTAGTATTGTATTTTCTGCTCATTAAAGATTGACTGTGATAATAGAAACATAGAAACATAGACTTTGATGGCAGATAAGAACCGCTAGGCCCATCTAGTCTGCCCATTTCCCTACCTACAGGATAGGCCACAGATCCTAGTTAACCAACAGCCTATTTCTTCCTACCCCCCACAAGAATTGCCTTATGTCTGTCCCATGCATTCTTGAATTCTCCCACAGTTTTAGACCCCACAGCCTCCTCAGGAAGGCTGTTCCATGCATCCACTACCCTCTCTGTGACATAATACTTCCTCACATTGCCCATGAGCCGCTGTCCTTCTATCTTTAAATTGTCTCCCCTTGTTCTTGCAAGTCTCTTTTTCTGAAAGATGCTACCCTCTTAGACTTTGTTGATTCCACTGAGGTACTTAAAAGTTTCTATCATGTCCCCCCTCTCCCTTCTTTCCTCAAAGGTATACATATTAAGGTCCTTTAGTCTCTCCTCATACGGCTTCTCTTGCAGACCCTGCACCATTTTAGTTGCCCTCCTCTGGACTGCCTCTATCCTGTCTATGTCCTTGCAGACATGGGGTCTCCAGAACTGGACACAGTACTCCAGATGGGGTCTCACCACCTGTCTGTACAGAGGGATAACAACTTCTTGTTTTCTGATGATGATGCCTCTCCCTATACATCCCAGTATACCCCAGCCCTCCCTACTGCCTTATCACATTGCTTGTTAACCTTAAGGTCATCTGATATGATTACCCCCAGGTCCCTTTGCTTTTTTGTTGTTGTTACTACCTCCCCACCCATTGTGTATTCTTCCCCTGGGTTCTTGTTTCCCAAGTCATTATTTTGTACTTCTTTGCATTGAATCCTAGCTGCCATACTTCTGACCATTCCTCCAACCTTGCCAAGTCCCTTTTCATCCTTTCCACGCCTCCTTGTGTATCAACCCTGTTGCAGATCTTTGTGTCATCTGCAAAAAGGCATACTTTTCCTTCCAGTCCCTCTGCAATGTCACTGATGAAGACATTAAAAAGGACTGGATCCAATACTGAACCCTGCGGTACACCACTAGTAACCCCCTTTCTTCAGAGTGGACTCCATTTACAATTACCTTCTGTGTCCTGTTGTCCAGCCAATGTTTTACCCAGGCTACCACCCTGGGTTCCACTCCCAGGCTGGTTAATTTGACTATTAATCTTTTGTGTGGGACTGTGTCAGATGCCTTGCTAAAGTCTAGGTAGGCCATGTCCACAGCCCCTCCCTGGTCTACTACTTTGGTCACCCAGTCAAAGAAATCTATTAGATTCATCTGACATGACCTTCCTGCTGTGAACCCATGCTGCCTTGGGTCTTGTGCCCCACTGGCCTCTAGGTACTCAACTATTCTTTCCTTCAGAAGTGACTCTATCACTTTCCCTATCACAGAGGTCAGACTGACAGGTCTGTAGTTTCCTGCCTCTGTCTTGGTCCCACGTTTGTGAAGGGGGATCACATCCGCCTTCCTCCAGTCCTCGGGTACCACACCATCCTCTCATGATTTGTTAAAAAGAGTAGCCAGTGGTTTCACTAGTTCCTCCCTTAATTCTTTTAGAATTCTGGGGTGAATTCCATCAGGACCCATTGCTTTGTCCACCTTCAGTTTTAGGAGTTCTTGCAGAACCCTTTCTTCTGTAGAAAGGACTGGGATCAACCCCCCATGAAGAGTGCTTCTGTTAATTGGATTAGGCACTTCCCCTCTTCTTTTGTGAATACTGAGCAGAAATATTCATTCAGTATTCCTGCTTTTTCACTGTCCCCTCTGCCCACCCACTGTTCATTCTATTCAGCCTCACTATCCCTCCTTTGTATTTCTATGCTCGCTGATATACCTATAAAGGTTTTATCCCCTTCTTAACTGGAGTTGGCTATCTTTCCTCAGTTTGGGCCTTTGCTATTCTGACTTCCCTCCTGCTTCCTTCTGCCTTAACTGGTACAGCCTCTGTCCTGCTCCTTCTGTGTTTCCTTATACTTCGGAATGCTATCTTTTTCTTCCTGACTTTCTACAGCCACCTCTTTTGAGAACCATAGTGGCTTTTTCTTTCATTTGATTTGTTTATTTGCTTCACACAAAGGCTTGTTGCCTCTGTGATGGCAGTTTTGATAATTCCCATTGTTGCTCCACACCTCCTTCTAGCCTGTTTGCTAGTGCTTTTCTGAGGCACTCTCCCATCTTGCCAAAGTCAGCCCTCCTAAAGTCCAGTACCCTCACTTTTGTATGGCTTGACTCTGTAGCTGAGTTTAACGTGAACCACACTGTTTGATGGTCACTTGTCCCCAGATGGCAACCCACTTCTAGATCTGAGATCCTCTCAGTGCCCCCGTTTGAGAGTACGAGGTCTAAGATTGCTCCCTCATGAGTGGGTTCCGAAACTAGCTGTCTAATGCCTGCCACCTGTAGGGCATCAATAAAGATATTAAGTAATGAGCAATCTTTTGGTTGACCACAGAGCTCACTACTTACTTCTTTTTCAAGGGGGGCATCGTGGAGCACATCTTCTCAACCACCATTGCTTATGGAGTTGTCTCAGTCAGTAAGCCATTCTTCTTCTATAGTAATTTCTACCTAAAAACATTTTTTTTGGTTTGAAGTTGTGTTTATTTAGCATCTCGTCCTTTATTTACTTTCTGGTTTCCCTGAGGAAGTGATTGCTGTGGTGATCTGCGGGATAGTAATTTCCAGTGAGTTACTTCAGTGTCAGTGTAAACTGGGACCCCACTACTTAGTACCTGAAATAATGTAATTATTTTTATTTATTGTGATATTTCTTGTACAGTTCTGTTGGGGTTTGTGGTCTGGCCTTGCAGTCGAAAAATGAGGAAGGTCTTGCAGTGCATTCTCTGTCTACTTGTGTGAATGTTGGTGCCAAATGCAGAACAGCAGCTTCAAGGAAAATTATTTCTGTCCCAGTCTTTATTTGTGTTCAGTGCAGATCAAGAGACACAGACTCCATACAGAATGGAGATCGAGTTTTTCAGTTCTGGATAGGGCTTTTATTTGTGTCTATTCATCCCCACATGCACTGCAAATGAAATGCAACAAAGAATGCAGACCGGTTGTGGCATTCATTGGGTGCAGTGTGGCATGGCAGTCTGCAGAGTTGATATGGGTTTTTTTCATACCAGGTATGGTCCTCTAAATTAAATTGGCTGGGCATCAGTTACAATCACACTTTAGGAGCTGCAGGTATGGTGCCAATTACTGTGAATGGCAGTAGGAAAAGTACAGGCACAGGCAACACCTCTCTCTGGGGCCATCCACCTCTCAGTCCACAGTTCACTTATATCTGCTATTGACTATGGACTAGTGGTCTATGGGGGGGAAACGGATACAGTGCTCAAGAGGGTTCAGACTACACTCAACAAAGCCTGCAGACTCACCCTGGATGCTGAGCGTGGCACTCACAGCTGTACTCTGTACAAACATGCAAATTGGCTGTCATTAAGAAACAGGGTCAAATTCCAGACTTGCATCCTGGGGAAGAAGGCTCTATTGGGTAAAACATCACCTTGTGTAGGCAATTTGATCAAAGTGGCCAACTCATTACAGGTCACCAGAGGGAGGACTAGAAGGGCCTTGGCTATCCCCTTCCTTCGCACCTCACCTGGGCAACATGCATTTGCCTACTGGGCCCCCCTGTGAATGAATATACTCCCTGGGCTCCTCTTGGCCACCAACTGTCTGGCACAATTCAAAACTGACCTCAAACAGCACCTAATAACATTCTCTAAATGCACCTGCCCCCAAGTCCAGCCACACCTGCTCTCTCTGCCCCCCAGCAAGCACTAGGCAGGCCTCAGGTACCCCCTCCCTCTATCCCTTCTCATGACTTGCCTCAGCAATCAGTCTGCACCATGCTCCTTGGCACATTATTTAACATGCCTCCTGGTAAGGCATGCTTATAATCCTATATTCTGAAAGGAGGAGCCAGATGACTCAAGTGGCTGTGGTTTTGGGCATTGCTAGTGTGAGATGTTTCTCTGACTCATTTTTGAGCACCCAGGCCAGTAATAAAGGTTATGTCACTGCTATTGTGGTTCTTAATTTTACGACCCTGCAGAGGCCAGCAGGCCATTTGGAGAATTGCACATGCTCGTATTGCATGGGACACAGCTTGAGCAACTGTTAATGGCCCCAACCACAAATCTTCCCTAAACACAATCCTTGCCTTCCCCACTACAGCTAAAGCTGACCACTGTCTTCAACAGGATTACCTCTTCTGTTCTGGCTGTGCTTTTGAAGTGTCCACCACCCACTCTGAAGTGCTTCTGAACTTCCCTCCAACTTAAGCCTCCCGTCCATCTGCTTAAGACTGCACCCTTGTGTTGTAGTTGCCAATCACTCAGCATAAAGACTCCTCGTCCGCCTTATTTATCCCTCTCAAGTACGTGAGGTCAAATCATGTCCTCTTTCTCATCGCTATTGCATCTCGTTAGGGAGTTCATGTTCAGTGCCCTCAACCTGACTGGAAAATAGACTAGCCCCCCACACTTTTGCACAAGCTGACCGGTTGTACTTGAAATTTTACCTTTTTCAGGAGACCAGCACAAGCCTGAAGTGCTGCTAGATAATGCAAAGGAAGAGTTAGCATAATGCATTGCATCTGCCATTGTTCACTTACTTTTGTTCCCAAAGGCCAGAATGGTTTCCATTAACCTTACCTAAGCAATGCATTATCTTGCTTACAGTGCCTGTTTCTGCTATGCTGTTAACCATTACTTACTGTTGTCATGGAACCTCGGTCATTTTATTGTAAAATAAGTTGCACAGGCCCAGGCAGTTGAAAACTGAAACACAAGAGTGTGTCAATGTTTATTCTGTCATGGGCTAATACTATAAACAAATATTCACTCTTTAATGCGATGGGAACTTTCATAGCATTACAACACTCACACAAACATCATCCTGTGATGATAACAATTGTAAATGCAATACATTAAGCAGTCTGGTGCTGGCTGGTCATGGGTCGACTGGTAGGAGTTTCACGGGCAATAGCACTGTACAGGCATCCATGGATTTCAGTTGGCACAGGCATGTCCAGCAGGTAGCAGCCATTGTAGACATTGTAAGTGAAAACTAATTTCAATCATGCAGAACTGTTCATTTTGTATACTCATTGGAGGAGTCTCTAGGGACTTGTGAAAAGCGTTCTCAGAAAAATGGGTCAAAATAGTTGTTTAGCCACTAGCAAACAGGGCTACTGACTGGGGAAAACCCAGTAGCCCCATATACAGTTCCATCAGCCAAGCTGGTGTATTTACTGAAATGTGTTCTGCAGTACAAAGCACACAAGGCTAACAAACTTACTGGCCTGATTCAGAATACACCAGCATTTTGACCTCTGAAAAAGGATCCTGATTGTACCAATTTGTTATGCTATTGACATTCATGAAGCATTAAAAACCAATGTCATCCTATCGTATAACATTGTAAAACTTTGGAATGCAGTTGGTAATAAGGGCTCCCTGTACCACCTGTATAGTATAAACTCACAATAAGTCATTGTGTTGCCACAATCATTTCAAAAACATGCTGCTTAATTTGGGCACGGTAGCCCCTTTGGATTAATCTACATTACAGTAGTTAGCTAAAATTGGAATTGGCTAGCTACCATTACTCACAGCGGCACCAGCCGATCAGCTTGTTCCCATTACATCTGGTTCGCCTTTTCGCATCTCTTGTCAGACATTCTTGATTTGTACTAGTTGGGCTATTAATTACTTTTTTGTTTTGCCATTTGTTTTGCTGTGGTTGCACAGGAGCAGCGTTGAATACACAACAGTCAGAAGCTCCACGTCAGTGAATAATTTATCCACTATATCAAGGTACAGTATAGTCCTTCAATCTCCCTTTCAAGCATCTGCTGTATTTGCGTGTCTTTCCAACAGTCCTGTTCTTGCATTTCTAAGGCTAATCTCTTCATTGACAAGATGGAGGCTGGAAAACACAAGCAGCCATCTGGCACACATGTCCGAAGGGCAAAACATGCCAGAATGGAGGAAACTGCAAAGATGTGTAGGGTGATGCAGTCTTTCCTCACTCGAGGTTCATCAACCTCTGGGTAAGAAATGCATACTTGACAATGCATTGTGTTATAAAGAGCACTGGTGGTAGTTTGGCACAGTACGTTTAAAGTTGGAGCATTTGTGTGTTTCAGGGTTCACAACATGGAGCCACAGCCCAGGAGTGCCACATAGGATGCATTGGATAACTGTGCACCACTCATGAGAGATGACACAGAAGTTGAAGATTCAACATTGCATGCCATTATTGAGGAAGCTAATATCACCAGTCATTTATTGGACACCTCTGAAGAACTTGCCCTTGACAGTTGTTCCCTGGATGAACAGACCATGATGGAAGCTGTCCAGAATTGGAGCAGTTCCCAGGAAGAACACACCATTGACACTTTCCAGACCACCAGCTGTCCACTGGAAGTAGTGGTCACTGCGGACGCCCCAACTAAGAGCATTCCCCGAGAACTGGATCAGAATCCCTATAGCGCTGAAGACCTTGGCTGTTTTAATCATGCACATTTTACAGATGCTGAGAAGAAGCAAATTCTGGAAACACAGTGGTTACTACTAGCAGACTTTCACTTTCCAGGGTGTCTGATGGGTCCTGAAGGCCCAAGCCAGCATTTCAGGCATTTTACTGCACAGCTGTTGAATGATTACAGATTTGCAAGGTATTCAAAGACATTGGATGGTGTATTCTGCCCTCCATGCTTTTTTATTCGGTTCAAGTTGCATGATTCTGGTATCTACACCAATGAGGGATTGGTCCAATGGTAAAAAGATTCTGGAAAGACACAGCAAAGCAAAGGACCATGGGAATGCTGTTGCTAGAGCAGATGCATTTCTTTCAGTTTGTGCTGGGAAGTTAAGAACAGCAAGCCAATCTCTTCTGGAGTGCGTCAACAAAATGGCAGAGAGGACCATGCATGTCTTACATCGCATAAGTGTTATTACTCTGTTTTGTGGAAGGTAAAACATTGCCCTAAGAGGAAAATCTAGTGTGCTTGGAAACTTTAATACCATGGTACAGTACACTGCAGCAATGAATCCAAAGCTACAAGAACACATCACAGCAGCTCCAAGGAATGCCATGTACATGTCACCGCAAATTCAAAACGAATTGATAAGGGTAATGGGACAACATGTGCAGAGACAAATATTATGCAATGCAAAGGAAGCAAAGTGGTACAGCTTCATAGCAGATGGTAATACAGACATTTCCACAAAAGAACAGATATCTTTATCAGTGCGCTATGTGCATCGTGACTCTTCTGGGAACGTCAAAATCCGTGAAGATTTTGTGGAATTCACAGAAGGATTTGACAGCACCAGCTAGGGTCTCACAGAACTGTTTCTATGGCAGTTAACAGCTTGGGGCATGGATCCAACACTGATGAGAGGACAAGGCTATGACAAAGGCAGCAACATGAGTGGTAGATTCAATGGCGTGCAAGCAAAGATCAAGGCAGTGGCCCCCGAAGCAATGTACACTGTTTGCAAGGCTCACAACCTGAACATTGCAATTGTCCACTCATGTTCCACAAGGCAAATAGCAAATATGTTTGATACTACTAAGAAAATAATCTCAACACTGAAATCATCATATAAGTGCCATAATGCCTTTCTGTCGGAGCTCAGAGAATTCCGCAGTCTCCCATCAGACTATGATGATGAGCCAGCAGACCATATATCATCAATTCCTGCAGATGGAGGAGCCAAACTGATTCTCTGGCAAGATTCAAAGACAAGTTTTTGGTGGTAGCCAGCACTCTAGAAAAGATAGCTGAATATGACATTGAAGGGGACAGACTGTTGGCTGCAATATTGAGATTTGATTTTCTTGTGACACTGTGTAGTGTGGATTTTGTTTGGACCAGAACAAAACCACTCCATCTTTACCTACAACAGGTCAGCACTGATCTAATTCAGGCCTCTGAAGAAACCTCCACAGTTATTGAAAGACTGAAGGACATGCGGGACAGTTCAGAGAAGACATTTGGGGAGCTGTATCGCAAGATCATGGCTTTGGCAGATGCTGCATGTATCGAAGAGTCGGTGCTCCGGACACGCGAAAGGCAAATGCAATGCAATAATATCGATGCTGCCACTGCTGAAGAATACTACAGGGGTAAAATATTTATTCCGTTTTTAGACCATGTGATTTCTGAACTGCAGAAGCAGCTAATTGACTGCTGCCCTCATTTCCTTACCCAGTATCTTGTGCCAAAAAAACTTGGATTTCTGCAGGAGGCACAGCTAGCAGACTTGTTTGCTGCCTACCAAACGGACCTAAGCAGCTTGGAGGACCTTGAAGTGGAGTTGGAACTATGGAACACAAAGTGGTGTGGTGTTCCTTTGGCAGAGAGATCAGATTCGATTCTGACTACCTTGCAACAACTAAATCCAGATATTTAACCAAATATAAATGCCACCTTATTGATCTTGGCCACCATGCCAGTCAGTGTGGCAAGTGTAGAATGATCATTCAGTGCCTTGCGGAGGATCAAGACCTGGCTCAGAAGCAGCATGTGTGAAGAACACCTTACAGGACTTGCTCTTCTGCATATACATCAGGATATTGACATTGATGTAGACTGTGTGCTCAAAGACTTTGATCCATGCAAAGACAGAAGATTTTCAAGCACATAATGGAATTCAACAATTGAGCTTTGCCACGGTAACAACTGGCAATAACTAGGGTAACAGCTGAAGTGGTGTGGTGTGGATCAAGAACTGAACATCTGGTGTGATGTCTAAGGCTGAAGGGAAAGAAGAGTTGGAAGAAATGTCCCATACAAGCATTGTGGATTTACATCGCAATGCACAAGAAGCAGCATTCTACATGTGACCAGAAGCAAAACCCGAGCACCGCTGAGGTTACCCTCTCCCTCTCTCACTGTAATCGACTGCCTGGTATGTTTCAGTTGCGGACTCGGCTGTGGCTATTCCTGGGCTGCAGCGGCACAAGACTACGTTCTGATTGGACTGGGAGCTTGGCTCTCTGGTGTGTGTGTATGTGTGTGTGTGTGTGTGTGTGTGTGTGTGTCTGCTTGTGTGGTTTTCAGTGGAGTAGTGAACATGGCATGCTTTTGTAGTATGGGGCTCTTTGGGGCATAGCAGTTTAAAATTGGTCTAGAACCAAACCCAGAGGTATGGGCTCTCTGGTGTGAATGGTTTAGGTGATGGTTACAGTACCGGAAGCAAAACCCGAGCACCACTGAGGTTACCCTATCCCTGTTTTAGTGTGTGTGTGTGTGTGTGTGTGTGTGTGTGTGTGGACCTCTGTGGGACTGGCTACCTTGTCGTGGTACAGAGGCTTGTCACAATGCAATATTGTAACCAAAAGCCAGTCTGTGTGCCTGAAACCTGTTGTGGTATGTCTGGCATGGTGGGAATAGACCTCTGTGGGACTGGCTACCTTGATGTTGTACAGAGGCTTGTTGCAATGCAATATTGTAACCAAAAGCCAGTCTGTGTGCCTGAAACCTGTTGTGGTATGTCTGGCATGATGGGAATAGACCTCTGTGGGACTGGCTACCTTGATGTGATACAGAGGCTTGTCACAATGCAATATTGTAACCAAAAACCAGTCTACACTTTTTTAGTGGTGTGGCTAGTGGTGTGCTGGCATATAATACAGAAAATAATGCATTGGGTGAGGGGGTATGGATGAGGGAGGGGTAGCTCACCCAAAGGGGGGGTAGCAGTGACTCTACACTTGATGTGTAGCTCAGAAATTCCTGGCTACACCCCGTCTCCATCAGTTTGCCCATGATGGATGTGAGGCTCACCAGTCTGTAGTTCCCCAGTTCATCCTTGGGACCACTCTTGTGGAGGCGCAACATGTGAGCCATCCTCCAGTCCTGAAGTACACACTCTGAGTGTAGTGATGCATTGAATCATTCAGCCAAAGGTCCCACCAGGACCTCTGATGGCTCCTTTAGAAGCCCGGGTGGATGCCATCTAGTCTTGGTGCCTTACCCACCTCCAGTGCCCTTAAACCCCTCCAGAACCCTGCGCTCCATTATTTTCCCATCGGTCACCCCTTCCCTTTCCCTCCTTTGCTCTAGGGTATACATATTGAGCTCTGTTAATCTGTCTTCATATGTTTCCTGATGCAGTCCCTGCACTATTTTGGTTGCCCTTCTCTGGACTGCCTCAATTTGGTTAATGTCCTTGTGAAGGTGTGGCCTCCAGTACTGCATGCAGTACTCCAGATGGGGCCTAACCAGTGTCTTGTACAGAGGGATTATTACCTCCCTCTTCCAACTTGTGATACCCCTACTAATACACCCCAACATTTCCATAGCCTTACCTACTGCTTTAGTGGTCTGCTTGGATGATTTCAGGTCATCAGTGATGAAGACGCCCAAGTCTCTTTCTTCCCTTGTGATTGCCAGCAACTCGCCTCCCAGCCTATAGGTGGCTTCAGGGTTTCTCTTCCCTAAGTGCATGATCCCACAGTTCATCTGGCTCCTTATGTGTATTCTGAATTTCTATAGCTTTGATATTTTCATTGACATAAAGGGCCACACCACCCCCCCTTTTGCACCTCGGTCTCTTCTGAACAGTACATAGCCAGGTACAGAAGTCTCCCAAGTGTGGTTACTGATAAACCATGTCTCACTAATGGTTACTATGTCCAGTTTAGCCTCTATCATTATTGCCTGCAGACCTGGGATCTTGTTTCCCTGACTGCAAGAATTTGTGTACATGATTTTCCATTGGTCAGATTTAAGTGCATTAGTTGTTGGGTGAGGTCTGGCGTTTCCCATGTGCACCATATGGGGAGCCAGACCTTTTTGCTTACCTGGTGATGCAAATGAACTATAAACATGCTGAACTCCTGTTTGACCACTAGCTGAGGGGGGAGGGGTGTTCTTCCCATTTGACGTATGGGATGCTGCACCCCTCTCCCCAATTACTAGTTTAAATATTCTGCAAAGACATCAAATTTCTGCTCCAATGCACTGACTCCCTGCAGTCCTTAACATGAACAATACTGTATTATGGTCTCCTGTGCCTAGTTAGGGATCACACCATGAAGGGTATGATCCCTAATATGGTGCTCACCAACTTAGCCATGGTTGGTGTTGTTCGTGAAGGGGGCCGCTGGGGAACAGTCACCATAACAAAGTTTTGTGAGAAATGGTCACTTCATCCCTATTCCTTAGTTATCCAGTCTGCAGGTAGCCAGATTTATTACCGCCATTGTGTAGTCTAATACCACCTGGAACCGCACTAGTCAGCATGATTAGCTGTCTTTTGTGGTAATTGAGTGGGACTGTTTACATAGGCCCTCTACTTTAGCAGTTGTCTCTTGTGTCCCTACTAGTGTCTTGTGGTCACAGAAAGGTCTGGATAAATACTACGGCTTGTCTGGTACTATTTGTCATTGTTGATATAGGATGTTATGTTTAATGGATAGATCCATTGTTTTTTTGATGCCAGTATCATCCAACTTTTCCCTGTAGAGAGTTGCACGGAACATACCCCCATACAGTGTGCTTGCTAGACTGCACCTGGAAGCCTGTGTACAGTTGGAAAGCAAGCATCTAGAAAAATATGGAGACCTGGAACTGCCCTGGGCCATTATGTTAAGCTGTTTTTCTGCTGGCAGAGCTGGACTGATTATGCAGGCCGTCTACTTCGGCAACTGTCTCTTGCAGCCCTGATACTGTCTTGTGGTCACAGAAAGGTCTATGGATTAATAGAACTGCATGCAACTTGAATACCATGCACAGGTTGGAAGCCCACATACGAAAAAAGACAGAGAAACACTGAAATCTTTATGGAGGCTGGAAACACAAGTAAATGTTTAAATTCATTATGAGTATTGGAGTGGGAAAATAATAATTTTTTTACAGTTGTAGTCTGGAATCTAGATCAAGCCAGGCATTTAGCCAACTAGTTGGGCCCGGCATCTTGTTCTTTCCATGACATTTTTTCATTTAATGCTCCCTTGATTATGTCAATATACTTGATATGTTGGAGAATTCTGTTTCCAAAAAAAGTACAACCTGTAAATCCTTCTTCTAGATATTGTGTTTGCAAATTTTAGATCGAATTCCTGAGAAACAACCTGAGGCAGCGTCAACCACGGCATGATGTTGTTGCATTCACATCTTGCTGTGGCGGTGGTGGTGAGACTGCTTGCTTGGACTCAGTGAATACAACAGATGGTCGAAAGGCACAACCAAGATCCCAAAAAGAGTACATGAGAGAGTACCATGCAAGAATGAAAAATTATCCTAAAAAATACAAAGTTTATTGTGAGAAAAAAATGGAGAGGGTGAGACAGTATAAAATGTCAATGCCTGAAGAGACCAAAGTACAGTACAGGGAAAGACATAGGCTTCAGATGCAAAGGTATAGACAAAATAAAAATGCAAGTCAAGTACGTGATGGCACAGAAAAGAAGAAATGTACAAGAGCAGAGAAGATGAGAGCATTAAGGCGGGAAAATAAAAAGAATCAGACAGCAAAAATGACAGCTCAAAAAAGAAGGCGGATTAATGAATGCAGACGGTTTCTGTATGCTCAGAAGAAAGGTGCCAGGCTGCAAACTATCACTGTGGAATCAAATGCACACAACTTGGGTGCAGCTGAAATGCAGTATAATATGGTGGCCTCAGATGCTTCCCCTTTGACTAATCCACAAATAGTCAGTCCACAATCAAGGATGCCACAGACTCCATTTAGCAGTGATGCTGCGAAAAGAAAAGCCATCTCACGATCACTAAAAGCAATGCCGAAAAGCCCAAATAAATTTTCTGAAGTTTTCTCTGCAATGCTACTAAAGTCAACACCACGAAAGTGCAAAGCTATTGAGGTGAAATTTATATTAACGCCATCCAAAAAAGAAATGGCTGGATTTTCTTGAGGAAACAAACTTGAAAGCCACATTGGAAACAATTAAACACCCAAGACAAAAAGATTATATTCGAATCTGTTGACTGCTGCACAAGTCACTGTTGGTGAAAAAAAAGTTCAGAAAATTAGACTTACACATATAACTGGGATGTAGCTGAAAATTGTTGTGTGCATACTCCATATATAGTGATGACTACATTGAGTGGCGTAAGAAGAGCAAAGATGTTTTGCCAGAATCAATAATTCAGAAGATACAGGACTTCTACCAACATGGGGATATCTCTTGAGAACTGCCCATTGTGAAAATAATTGGGGAAAAAACAACTTTTACCAAAGAAGGCACTGGAATCATCAGTCCTAACTACATATGAACAGTTCAAGGAAGAAAACCCAGCTATACAAATTAGTTATAGTAAATCTGTAAAACTTCACCCTAAAACTGTTTGTCTCATGTCCAGACATAAGCTTTTGCAGTGCCTACGCGAGTACTGCCAGAACATAGATCTTAAACTGAACAGCACTGCTTTACAATGTGCACAGTTAAAAATACGAGACAGTGCCATAAAGCACAAGTATGAGGCTTCAACCCTTACAATGTACTGCAGAGTTGGTGAATTTCACATTGAAAGATGCATCGACAGAGAATGCTTGCTGTGTGGCACCAAAGGCATAGAGACAAAACTGATGCCTCTTTTAAATGAGCATGTGACCTCTCTAGTCACCTGGAGAAAATGGCAAAATGAGGATGTCACCATGAGAAAGGAGGGGAAGTGACACATTCAAAGCAAATGAGAATGCAAAATAAGACTGGAGTTATCAGAGACCTAATAAAAGAATTGCAAGAAGAGCTGGAGCCACATGCTAAGCACTTAGCAAATGCAAAGCGGCAGTCACAACAATTTGATGCTATTAGAAAAAATGTACCAAATAACTAGGTAGTTTTCTGTCTGGACTTTGGAATAAACTATAATTGCCAATACCAAGATTTATTTATTTTTTATTAAGTTTTTGTTGACCAGGTAAGTGCACTAGACAAATCCTGCCTATTTTCAGGCACGACCCGGGGGGAAGGGGATACAGATGAATGCCAACTGACCTTGAACCAGATTAAGCTGTTGGTGGTATTTTTTTGAATGAAGAAAATTTGGCCATTGCACCGGGGAAATTCCCCTGCTCTTTTCGAGAAGTGCCATGGGATCTTTACATCCACCTGAACGACCACCAGAACAGGCAGATGGGACCTCGGTTTAACGTCACATCCGAAAGATGGCACCTCAGGAGTGCAGCACCCCCCTCATGCTGCACTACAGTGTCAGTATTTGGATATTAACCCAAGTGCCTGGTGTGGGGATAGAACCCACAACCTACTGATCTCCTGGCCTCAGAGGCGAGTATGCTACTTGCTGAGCCACTGACACTGCTATAAGATGAAGATGAAGCTCAGAGTGCACACTGGGCATACAACCAAGCTACAATTCACCCAGTTGTGGTCTATTATAGATGTCCTAAACCAAACTGTAGCAGAAAACATGCACAGCACACTTATTTTTATTACTGATGACCGAAAGCATGACTTCCATGCTGTTCACCACTTCACAAATATAGCAACCAAATATCTGAAAGAACAAGGGGTTGCCATGGTTAAGGAAGTTCATTTTTCTGATGGGGCACCAACACAGCACAAGAGCAAGGGCAACTTTGCTGATGTATCATTTGGTGTGGTGGATTGTGGTGTCTCCATTGGAAAACACTTCTTTGGCAGTCAGCATGGCAAAGGACCGTGTGATGGAGAAGTGGGCATCTTGAAAAAGTGTGCATTACTGGCTGTAAAATCATGAAAAGCCATCCTTGACAGTGCCTTTAAATTATACCAATATGGCAAAAAATACCTTACATGTCCCAAAAATGAGGATCATGTGCACGTGATACACAGTTTCTTTTTCATCAAGGAGGGCAAAATAAACAGGTGAAGACTTACTAGAACAAATGTGAAAACATTGCCAAACACACAATTGGTACACTGTGTGAAAGGAATAGATACACATATCTAGTCTGTTAAAGAGAGAAGCTGCTTCTGCTGACCGTGTGTTACAAATGAAGGACAGTGCCCTAATGTATTATTCACAGGAGACTGGAGAACCTTTTCTTTGAAATATGGGACAGAGGTGAGTCCACCACCTTTGACACAGTCTCCAACACCACCAACAGCAGCACTACAGTTAAGGTTGCCATCAACAACATGGTCTCCAGCTCCACCACAATCAGTGTCCATCTCCTCCCCCACTATCACCAGCTTCAATGCATGAAAGGTCTCCTTCTACACCACCACCAGCATCAGTGCAGGACAGGTCTCCATCTCCACCACCAGCATCAGTGCAGGAAAGGTCTCCCTTTACACCACCAGCAACACCGCAGGAATGGTTTACTTCTCCACCACAACCACATTCACTGCAAGAAAGGTCTACTTCTCCACCACCTCCAGCAGCATCAACAGAGGCAAGGTCTCCATCTCCACCACCACCAGCATCATCACCTCAGGCAATGTCTCCATCTCCACCACCACCACCAGTGCTGCAGGCAAGGTCTCCATCTCCACCACCACCACCACCAGTGCTGCAGGCAAGGTCTCCATCTCCACCACCACCACCACCAGTGCTGCAGGCAAGGTCTCCATCTCCACCACCACCACCACCAGTGCTGCAGGCAATGTCTCCATCTCCACCACCACCACCACCAGTGCTGCAGGCAATATCTCCATCTCCACCACCACCACCACCAGTGCTGCAGGCAATGTCTCCATCTCCACCACCACCACCAGTGCTGCAGGCAATGTCTCCATCTCCACCACCACCACCACCAGTGCTGCAGGCAATGTCTCCATCTCCACCACCACCACCACCAGTGCTGTAGGCAATGTCTCCATCTCCACCACCACCACCACCAGTGCTGCAGGCAAGGTCTCCATCTCAGCCACCACCACCACCAGTGCTGCAGGCAATGTCTTCATCTCCACCACCAGTGCTGCAGGCAATGTCTCCATCTCAGCCACCATCACTACCATCAGCAAGGTCTACACCATCAAAGGACACATCACCCTCAATGTAAGTACCCATGTGATTAACATTTTGTTGTAGCCACCTACTGGCCTCATCACCTTATCCATGCAGTTTCTGGTGTGCAAGACAGCACACAATGCTAAAGTAATAATGTGACTTACTGGAGGAGATGGGTGTTTTAATCCCTGGATTCGTGTTCATGCATGCATTCATGTGTGTGCTACTGCATGTACACAATGAGAATAAAGCCTCCTTCATGCCAAATACCTGAACATATCACCCATATCCACTACGGTGCAGTTAATTTGGGAGTCACTTACAAGCCATTTGAATGTCCTTATGTAGTGCCTTGTCACTGGATGAATTCTAGCTATTTAGATTATGGAATAGGGTATACCATTCCCCATTATTTGCCCCGCCCCACAAAGATTTCAGGTGTCTTAACAATCAAAATGCTCAAGTGGAAGATTTATTCATGTTATACTGTTTGCAGTGCTCTCCAGGAAGGGGATTTTGTGGCTGTCCCGCTCCAGACTGGGCGAAAGAATATGGCCTACATATACTTGGCACAGGTTGTTTCATCCACGGATGAGGAAGTAACTGTCAAATATCTGGACAGGAACAGAAACTGTATTTACCAGTGTCCAGATGAAGACATGGCTGAATACTTTACCCAGCCAATCGCAGACATTGTTTTCAAATTTACTGAACCATCACAGACAAAGTACAGTAAAGAACTGCACTTTGCTCCAGATGGATTTGACAAAATAAGAAATGCCTTTGCTGGCCTTCAAGTACTTTTTAAATGTTTTTCCCCAAACCCTTAGCTGTGTCTTGTGCCTAAAATCTGACAGTCATTTCATCACAGCAGTACTCTCATGGTCATGTTTATTCATTTAGTACACTGGATACCATCACTGTTTGTGTGGGTTTGGGACCAGCTAGTATGAGAACGGATGAGACATATCAGGAACAATTAAATACCTTGTACATAGTGTAATCAAGTGGAAATATTTTTTTTTATAAGTAGCTTACTTGTCTGTGTGTGTCAGTATGACATTGTTTTATGACGAAGTACTAGTTAGCAGTAATGTGTATGGTGAGACAGTATCACTGTGATATTGTGGTGTCCCTGCAACATACGTTAACTCTGAAAAAAAACTGCTCAAAAATAAAATGAATTTTGGCTGACTTAAATACTAACATGTAGAAAACTGCACAGCATGGTTGCTCAGGGCTATCAGAAATATTCAGGTCACAACTACACTGTTACATTACGAAGTTTAGCAGACAATGGTGTCCTATGATAGATGGTTGTGTAAGACCACTCCCAGAATGAAACAAGGAAAGCTCCACACTACAGCCCATAAATAGAAGCAGAAGTCATGGTATTATAAAACAAATATTTTATTTATGTAATCATAAATTAAACAAGTAGGACACCATGTTATGAACGTAAGAGTTTTCATATTCAAACTTTCAATACATTTTTCCATAACTTATACTTCATGGACTATCTTTATATTTGGCATAGCAACAGTAGCATATGTAAGTATCGTAACAGAGACATAGTCATGAGAACCAAACAGATGTTTATTTTTGTCTAGATAGTCACACTAGGTCTCTCCAGTAGCAGATATGTGTATATATATATATATATATATCTATATATATATCTATATATATAGATATATATAGATATATATATATATATATATATATATATATATACACATACATATATGGTTCGGGTGCTTAATGATCTTCTGAGGGCGAGAGATGTTCCATCTTGATTCTCCTTTGATCTCTCGTCAGCCTTTGACACTGTGGATCACTTGGTGTTGATAGCACGCTTGAGGCAGATTTGTGGAATATCGGGAATCGTCCTTCAATGGTTCACCTCATTCCTCACTAGGAGATCACAAACAGTTGTGTCTGGGTTTTTTTCCTCAAGCCCAACTTCTTTGTTGTGTAGGGTGCCTCAGGGTTTAGTGCTATCTCCCATGTTATTCGTGGTGTATATACTGCCCCTCGGAGACATAAGACGGTATGAGCTGAGGTTTCACTGCTATGCAGATGATACCCAGCTATACCTGTCTTTCGCACCTGACCAGGATGGAGCTCTCTTGGTGTTTAACAACTGTATGAAAGAAATCCAGGATTGGATGGATTCTAGCTGATTGAAGTTGAACTCAAAAAAGACAGAGGTTTTGGTTGTGGACCCAGGTCATCAGATAGAGTGGTCATTTGTTGGTACGCCCTCAGGAATTTTTCTTGATGACGTTTCACTTCCGACCTCTGAACGGGTGCGTAACCCGGAGGTTATCTTGGATGACAGGCTGACACCACAGTCACAAGTGTCAGCAGTCATCAAGACTTCCTTTTACCATCTTAGGAATATCGCCAGAGTTAGGCACCTTGTTCCTTCTGACGCCTTACCAAAGCTGGTCCACGCCTTTCTGTCCTCACGTCTAGACTACTGCAACTCCCTGTACTTTGGGCTTTCTGGGATTGAAATCCGCTGCCTACAGCTAGTGCAGAACGCAGTAGCCCGGGTCTTGACTGGGACAAGTAGGTCCTGTCATATTACCCCAGTGCTGCGCGAACTGCACTGGCTACCTATACGGTGGCGGATCGCCTTCAAAGTTAGTTTACTGACTTTTAAAGCCCTACATGGTCAGGGTCTGGCCTATCTGAAAGAACTTCTGGTCCTCTACTGCCCCAGCTGATCGCTCCACTTGGCCAATGAGGGGTTGCTAGAGATTCCAAGACTGAGTCTTAAATCATCAGGTTGTAGAGCATTTTCTTATGCTGCACCCACTCTTTGGAATTCTCTACCCTGCCGGTTATGGGAGTGCACCTCCATGGAGGAATTTAAGAGGGGTCTGAAAACCCACTTTTGGTAGTTGGTCTTTTTGGATGGTTGATTGTACTGAAGTTATTAACTATGTTGTGGTTTTTATCTGTGTTTACTACTGAATTTTAATGTTTGATTTGTACTGTTTTAATATGTACAGCGCCTTGAAAATTGAAAGGCACTTTATAAATAAACTTATTATTATGTGTGTGTGTGTGTGTGTGTGTGTGTGTGTGATTTGTTTCTTAGCCCTAGAGACAAAAGAAATTCAGAATAAGATGGATGGATATCAGACCGAAGAAACAGCTTCACTGAAATATGGACCTTTGATGTCGAAGTTTTTCAGTACTCCAAAGACATTCGTGGAGGCTAAGGTACAATACGGAATAAAGGCATCATCTCTCTGCCTTTTCTATTTCTGGCCACAATGGATCTTTTAATGCTTGAAAGCTCTTAAAGGGGAAAGTAAGTGTGCCAGGCCCCACGTATTCAGAAAGCTTCTGAAATGATCTTTCAAATAAGGTAGCAGGCTTATTTGCAGATGTCAGCAGTCTGGAGATATAAATATTGAAACCATTGGTAAATTATATCATGGCAGCTGCCATTCCAAGGAATCCTTACTTAGAAAGTGTTGTCACTGAGTGGCAAGTTATGCTTAAAGGTGATGCCAAACAATGTTTACACCTCTCAATTCCCTCCTGCTTTACTTTAAGTCTATCCAATATTCTGATATTTTTTCTTAAATTAATACTCTAATTAGTTTTGCCTTTATAACTACCATGAAGAATCCCTCTCTCCTTGAAAGTTCCTGTTTCTCTTTTCATACTGCCTGAACATTCCATGACATCTGTAACACCATCTCCAGCCATTCAGATGAATAGCAAGGAATGGTATAACTGATGTCATGGAATGTCCTAGAAATATAAAAAGAAAGAGCAGCAGGTGATGAAGAGTGTGGAATGCTATGTAGATCTGAGGACACCCTCAAAGCGACATTATTTATCAGAAATCGGACAAAGTGTATCAGAAAACATAACTGGCATGGAAAGGAAAATGGGAGGGCCATTTACTATGTAAAAATAATTTCCCTTCACCTTTAATGACATACAGTTTCCCCCTCAGTGACATCACTTCCTGTCTCAATATTCCATTAAATGGCTGCTGCCTTGGTTTAGTTTACAAATCATTTAGATATTGATATCTACAGATTCCTGACACATACAGGTAAATCTAATACCTCATTTGAAAGCTCTTTTCGTGGGCATTCACACTTGGAGGGGTGCATTGCATGTATTTTCTTCCCCTTTAAACATTAGTTTTGTATTTTTTGTTTTAATTTCATGCAACATAGCATGGTACGGGGAATATTTTTTTTTGCCTGTACTTTATTACTCCATTTTAGATCAGTCTTTTCTTATCAGTTTGTAAGATACTCTCCCCTTTCATTCTTTAGACCCCTTCCCATTATTCATTACTGAGACCATTTGCATGAAAACAATAGCTTCATGCCTTAAAGCAGCAATATTTGTTAGTTGTTTTTTTTTCCAAAATGTATTTCTGACATGCTTAGATTCACCAGTATATTTTTTAACATTTTGTCTGACTTTATGAAGGTAACTTATATAAGCAATTTTGTAATTAAGGACTCAAGTTATTAAAGGATACCTAAACAAGCATTTTTTTTGAAACTGCAAACTCCAAAATCTGGCTGCATAGTGAGGTAAAGTAAAGGCTACTGTTTACATTTATGCTAAAACTGCATTTATGTAAATAACATATATGCAGTTTCATAGCTTTTGAAAAATGTAAACATCAGCCTTTCCCTTACAAAAAAACAGCCTTGCCTTCTCTCTAAGATGTCTGCCAACTGTGTTAAGTGATGAGTCATGTTGACATCATCGGAACCAGAGTCAGAGACCAATATAGATTCCTATAGGCTAACTAGTTCTTCTTTCTCTCTTTGGTTTGAATTGTTTTACCAGATTGATCAACACTATGTGTTAACATGTGGATTATTTTGATCAGTACACATGTTAGGCTATGATTTTGTTCATTTTATTTACTTTAACTTGCTGAAAATGGTTTGCAATCTAGCTAACTTTCTCTTTGGCAAACTGCAGAACAGTACAACACTTCAAATACCTGATGATCTAGTGGTTATGTGATGCCCTGAATTTTTTTTTGTTAACCAAGAGAGACACTCTATGTTGAAACCTTGTTTACAGATGTGGCCTGGCAGCACAAGGAAGTTAAGTGACTTGCTCAGGGTCACACAGTGAAGTACCAGTCTGGTCTAATTCCAAAGCTCATGCATTCTTGATAATCCACAAAAAAAGCTTCTCTTGAATTATTTTTCCAAGTGAACCCCCTGCACCTAGCCTGGCTTCTGTTGAATACCCCACCATCCATTCCATATCCTTAGTACTGCCTGGGGCTGCATATGAGCTTGCGGTCTCATGAAGAGAATTATCACACCTCAGACTGTAATCGTATACCTCAGAGAGTTGTGCATACCTAATATGGATCATCAGCTGGCACTGGTAAAAATACCTCCCAAATCACATTTAAGTCCACTTTTTCAATGTTTGACTTCTGCTCCCACAGTAAACATTGATTGGATCACTACCCTTCTGCACAGTGAAGGCAGTATGTACAGTTCCCCTGTTGTGTTTTTGTCCTGCCTCATTAACCAACAATTAGGTCTTCATGGAGGGCCAAGCAATAAGCTTCAGGACTCACCAGAAAAACTGCTGTTCATGCCCTCATAAGGGCTGTACTTATTATGGGTAACAATATTATCAACAGGAGAGGCATACTAATGCCTTGAGTGAATCCACCAGACTTCCAGTGTCAGTCTACTCCTTTACCTGTGATCTGTAGCAGCCTGCAGGGCAGTTCCCTGAAAATCTTCTCGAGCACATTTAAGTGCCCTACTCCACAGTGCATGTTGGTTGGCTACCACCCTTCTAAATCTTGAATGATCTACTCACAGCTCCCTCAATACTGTCCTAACAAACATCAACCTCCCCCCAACCTGAGGGTATTCTCCCTACACTGAATTCAAGTAACACTTTAAGTGTAGCCCTGCCACTGAGTATTTGTCATTGCTGGCTGCTCTCATTCACAGTCAGGTAGTGATCATGGTGCTGGCAGTCCTACATTTCAGATCTCACAATGGTCTGCTAACATCCCCCTAACCTGAATATAGCTGTACCCAGCTGGAATGGCCTCTTCAGTCCCTCTCTGGCATTTATTCTGCTCTTCTGCTCCCCACACCAAAAACTGGTGAGCTCACTAGCCTTCTGCATCATGAATGCAGTTAGTACAGTCAATTATGTCATTTTTACATATTAATAATAAACATGATCTTCTGGTAAGCCAGGCTGATAGCAGCAGAGCACAAAGGGAAACATAGGCATTCTTACCCATATAAGATCTAATCCACCTATGATTAGGCACTATTAAATGACATGCATAATGATGTGCACACCCATAATTTAATAGTGCCTAATCAAAGGTAGCCTAGATCTTTTAAGTATAGGAAAGCCTATAATTCCCCTTGTTCACTGCTGCCATCAGCCTAGCTTACTGGAAAGATTTGTTTCTTTTTGCTATGTCAAAAAACCTGGGGACTATACTACCTACATTCATGATGCACAAGGGTGATGAGCTCACCAGTTTTTGGTGTGGGGAGAAGTAGTGAGAATGAATACCAGAGGGAGACTGAGAAGGCCACTCCTGCAAGGTACTGCTATATTCAGGGAAGTGGGAAGACAGAAGGGGAGAAATATAAGCAGATTACTGTGAGAAATAAGATGTGGGGCTGCCAGCACCTTGATCACTACCTGACCCTGTTGTCCTGGCCAACATTCCCCTTCCCATAAAACCAGTTCATGCAATTGTCCAAGGCTGTGTGTGGGTATTAATGTGTGAATTGGCTGCCACTACACATCCAGTCACTTCATGAAAGCACTATATAAATATTGATTCTTATTATTATTATTTCCCATGGATAAAGAAGAGAAGACAAGACAAGCATATGTTTGATTTCCAAGAAATTAAGAACTCTGGCATTGGACTACAGAAGAACTTTGCTACAAACAAGTGGTGGATCTATGGGGTGGTGAAGGGTGCGTCTGTAACCCCCCCCCCATTGTAAAGTGCTTGCTTGCTGCTGCTGCATTTCACTTTGTTGAAGAAGTCTGATTTATTGATTGTACAAATTTGTACATTCAAAAATATGGATTACATTTGTAGTTTCAGTCAAAAACATACTAGGAACAGCTTTATAGCAGAAAATATAAAGGTTTCATAAAACTGTTAAAAAGTACATATCAAGTATGCACACACTCCCAGCCCCCCATGGTAGCATCCTGGATCCACCATAACCACTAGACCACCAGGTTATTCAAGATATGTACTGCACTGTGGTTTGCCACAGAGAAAGTCGGTTGGATTAAAACACAGTTTCAGCATGTTAAAGTAAACAAAATGAACAGAACCATAACCTAACATGCGTATTGATCTAAATAATGCACGTGGTTTTGATAATTTTGGTGAAACAATTCTATACAAAGGAAAAAAAGAACTAGTTAGCACTATAGAGAGCCATACAGCTCTCAGACTTGGGCTCCGATGATGTCATCACTTAACACATTTGGTGGCCATTTTAAGAAGCAGGTAAGGCAGTTTTTTATTTATTTATTAGCTTTTGGTAACCAGGTAAGTGCACTAGGCAACAATCCTGTCTATTTTTAGGCACGACCCAGGAGAGTACAAAAATTGAGAATACAGATATGAACAGTTGAACAACATTTACATAAGAAATAACAAATACAAATACCAGGCAAAATTACAATAGTATAGGATGAAATACATCAGGCAGTTGATAATGCAGACAAATCATACACATGCAAAAATGTGAAAAGTAAAAGAAGTGTTTTGGCAGTGGGAGGAGCACGCTCTTATCAGTCCTAAGCCAAGCTTAGTGAGGCACACAAATTATATTCCATGAGGAGAGATTCAACTTACGAGCAGTTACAGTTACCTAGGGCATAAAGGTGAGAGAAGAGGGAACGCTTAAAAGAGAGGTGGGAGGTGGAGTTTCTAACCTGTGGGGGGAGTGAATTCCAGAGTTTAGGAGCAAAATGTGAGAATGCCTGTTCCCCCAGTTTGGTCACACAGGGCTGTACCGAGAGCATTGGGACAGAAGAGGACCCAAGGGTGCAGGAGTGGGAGACCGGGGTAATCATGTCAGCCAAAGAGGCTGGGCGAGGTAGTCTAGTTCAGGAGTCAACAAAACACCCAAGGGTATATGCCTGGAGATCTGTGGGAGACAACCAGTTTAGTCCAGAGTAGAGAAGGCAGTGGTGAGCAAGGCATGGGGCTGTCAAGGTGAACCTACAGATATCATTGTAGGAGGTGTCCCACTTGCAGAGCGCACTGGCATTGGCGGGGTAAAAGACCGGGAGGGCAGAAAGGAGTTGAGGGAGTAGTACTCCCCTAGCTACAGATAGTCTGGCTGTCGGTGCGAGTGACTGGTGCACATGATAGGCAGCTCCTATTTTAGCATTGGCAGTACGACAAACCTCATTGACATGTGCCAAAAAATCAAGTGCAGGGTCAAGCGTAACCCCCAAGTATCTGAAGTTAGAGGTGTTTGTGACCACAGTGCCATCACCGCAGTGGACAAGGAGCTTAGGCGCCTCAGAGTGCACCTTTTTAGAGGATCCAAATAGCATAGCCTGGGTTTTACCTATGTTTAGGATTTGATGGTTATCTGAGAGCCAGGATTGAAGGGATTGAAAGTCATGTGAGAGTTTGCGATTTATGTCGTCCATAGCTTTGGATGAATGATAGAGCACAAGATCATCAGCGTACACAAGGATGTTACTGTGATGAGAAGCACTGGGAATTTCATTAAGGAACAGGGAAAAGAGTAGAGGACCCAGTATGGAACCCTGTGGAACACCACGGGTGATATGAATGGGGAATGAGAGAGAGCCTTATGAAAAGCAACAGCCTGAGTGTGGTTATCAAGGTAACTACCAAACCAGGATAGGGTGGAGACAGAGGCTCCTAGAGTTTGCAGCTTAGTCAGCATAAGTGGGTGGTGGACCATGTTGAACGCTTTAGAAAGGTCGATGAACACTGCTCCTGTGAGTTGGCCCTTGTCTATATTACCTTTGATATCACTGGTGAGTTGGGTCAGTGCAGTGGTAGTGCTGTGCCCCGCCCTAAAGCCATGTTGACAAGAGGATTGAAGATTATACTTAAGAATGTGCTTAGAAACCTGTCGATGGACTATTTTCTCAAGAAGCTTGCTTAGCGTTGGGAGCAGTGAGATGGGGCGGTAGTTGGGCAGTTGTTTATCATCTCCCTTCTTAAAAATGGGAATAGTTCTGGCCAATTTCCAGACCAAGGGGACAGAGGCAGTGCTGATAGAAAGGTTGAAAAGCCTGGTAATGGACACTGCTAGCCAGGCAGCAAACTGTTTTCGTATTCTAGGATGATTACCATCTGTGCCTGGGCTACCACTAGCTGGAATAGTTTTGAGCAGCTTTAGAACTTCATGGTATGTGACTGGAGTCAGTTGTAGAGTAGGGTGAATGAGGGCGCTTGGGGCAGCTGTAGGCCTGGCTTTATGGTGCCAGAAGGGGCTAGGATTAGGTAGGGGGAGGAGAAGAGGGAGTTGAAAGCGTTAGCAATGGTGAGAGGGCGGTTACAGTGGGCATCATTTAGATACATATCTGGTGGAATCTGTGGCTTGTTGTTCCCAAGTATTTCCTTGATTTGGGACTAATACCTTTTGGGGTTAGAGGCAGAGGAAATTAGGAGATTTCTGTAATAAGAACTTTTTGGCTGGGGAAATCTCCTTTTTGCATGTGTTCCATAAAGCTCTGTAAGCTTCAAAGTCGGTACATAGCTGGGAGGCCTTCCATGCAGACCATAGTTTACCCCTGAGTTTCAGAAGGTGGAGCAGGGGGCGCTTGAGCCATTTGGTAACCTTCCCTTTTACACTCCTTGTGGTGACTGGGATGTGTGTATTTTGCAGTGCGAGTAGGGTAGAGTGGAATTAGACTGTAGCGATGTTTATGTCGTCGGTATGATAGAGAGGGGAACAGACAACTTGGTCAAGATCGTGAGTGAAAGCCTCCGTATTTAGGTTGGAGAAATTGGAGAAAGTTAGCACTTTTGATGGGAAGGAGGGGAAGGCGGTATCCCAAATACAGTAGATAGGGGAGTGACCACTTAAGGTGTCAGGGAGAACGCCAGCCGAGGTAATAAACTCCTTCCTATTTGTCAGGACCCAGTCTAATAGAGTGGCACAGGGGCCACCATGGGAGATCCTGGTGGGTTCCTGTATTAGCTGAGCTAGATTGGCCTTGCTTATCATGGAGGATAGTAGCGAGGAGCTAGGTCCGGCCCAATATAGGTTAAAATCCCCGAGACATATTATGTCATTTTTACCAGTCACAGATAGCAAATAGTCCATGAACTCCCCAAGCCCCAGCCTAGAGTTTCTGGGCGGTACATATACACAGAAAATATGGATTTTTTTGACACCCCCAAGCAGTAGGCGGGAATGAAGAACCTCATAGTTTATGAGAGGGGGATCATTCACTAAGGTGATGTTCAGCTGGGCTTTGTAGTATAGTGCCAAGCCTCCGCCTCTTTTACATAGATACATACATACGTAGATACATAGACAGTGTCGGCAGATAAGGGCCTATGGCCCACCCAGTCTGCCCATTTAAGTTTGTAAGTTCAGTTTATGTTTTCCAGGAAGTCTGTTGCCCCTTACCCCTGACCTCCAGAATTCCTTTATGTCTATTCCATGCATTCTTAAAACCCGTGATTGTTTCAGCCCCCACCACTTCCTCTGGCAGGGTGTTCCACTTGTCCACCACCCGCTCTGTGAAGAAATTCTTCCTCACGCTTCCTATGAAACATCCTCCTCCAACTTCATCCCATGCCCTCTAGTCCTGGAACATCTTTTCGCTTAAAAATAGTGCATTCCTGCACCCTGTTCCTCCTGTAAGATACTTGTATGTCTCTATCATATCCCTCTCCTCCTCCTCCAGGGAGTACATGTTCAGTGCCTTCAACCTGTCCTCATAGGACTTGTGATGCAATCCATGCACCATCTTTGTTGCCCTCCTCTGAACCTTCTCTACCCTGTCTATGTCCTTACGTAGGTAAGGTCTCCAGAACTGCACAGTGTACTCCAGGTGCGGCCTCACTAGTGTCTTGTATAGTGGAATTATGACCTCCCTTTTCCTGCTGGTGATGCCCCTGCCTATGCATCCCAGCATCCTATTTGCTTTACCTGCTGCCTTGTCACACTGTTTCCCTGCCTTGAGGTCATCAGCACTGGTCTGATCCACCCTAAGCATTTTATACCCATGAAGTGAACACTGGGAATCAGTAATGGAGGGTTTAAGCCACGTTTCCGATATGGCTACGATATCACGGTTGTTCACTCTGATCCATGCCACCAGGTCAGGAAAATTGGCCATCGGGCTCCTAGTATTAATGTGAGCAAAGGAGAGGCCAGAAGACTGGGGCATACAGCGCAAAGGATGAGACTGGGAGGGATTTGTGACCTGCGGGGGACCTGGATTAGTCTCAACATCACCTGCCAGTGACGGGGATAGGGTAAATATCCAGAGTGTAGCTATAATGAAAGCCCGAGCTGCATATCCAGGGGAGATGGCAAACCTAGGCTGGAGAAATCTAATTAATAACCCCAGTTGTTTGAAATATAGCCCTGGCAGAGCTAGAGGGTAAGGGATGGAATCCACTAGTAAGTTGGAGAAGCGGAAATCATCCAGTGAGCATACAGAGGAGGGAGCAGTAATCTTAGCAGGACGAGCGAGAACTGCAAGAATGCACACTAAGAGTGCAGCAGAGATCAGGGCGAGTATTGGCCTGGTAGCCATTATGTGATTATAGTGAGGCAGGAGGAACAAAACAAAAAGGGCTGAGAGTGGGCATAAAGGTGGAACGCAACGGTGGGTGCTAGAAACAAAACCAGGAATGCAAGCAACGTAGGAGAAGAAAGAGCGGGTGACCTCTAGTGGTCAGAGAATATAATGTGCAGATGGGGAACAAGGGACATAAAAAAAAAAGGTACTTAAGTATCACGAGACAGTACACTATATAAGTAACACCAGATAAGGGTGGGAGAGTATTGGGGGGTGGGCAGCAGTCACGAAGCGACTGCGGGGCTAGCTAGTGCAGGGACCAGCTCTGCTCCTTGATGGTGCTCAGTTTCTCTGTACCTTGCTTCGTTTTGGGGGGAGGGCTTCACCAGCAATGCCCTTGCAACCCTCGGAGGATCCTAGCAGACTGTGGAGAAAAGAAAAGGTAGGCATTTATATAAAGGCCAAAGGGTAATTAGCATAGGATTAAGCAGAGCAGTTAAAGAAGCAGGATTAGACTGGTTCCCAGCACCAGATTATCACAAGAAAAGAGACCTAAAACTATCCTGATTAAAGATGTTGCCAGATAACTTAAAGACTTTTACTGTTAACTCGCAGAATCAAAAAATATAGTGGTTCTCCAACTGCGGTAGAGGTTGCAACGCAGCCACCAAGAGTGAAGTATCCACCGGGGAAAACGGCTGGCGTAGTTCAGATTTAAACAAGCTCAGAAAGCAGACAGGGTTACTGTGCAAGGAGCAGCTTTGCTGATTTTACATTTTTCAAATGATTTGGAACCACATTTAGGTAACATATATGTAACCCCTATCTGGCGCTATCCCTTGTGCTACTACCCCTGCCTGCTTGGCTACCAACAGGTTAAGGGGCCTCGGTTCAGTGACGGGTGCCTCCACCCAAAGGTCTGGGTTGGTATTAATCTGAATAACCAGGTCACAGCCCTCTGAGACACTGTGACCCCCCCCTTGTCTCCTACTAGTGGCCCACACAATACACAATATGCACCTTCCCAACACCCCAGACATGCTTGGTACATACACTTATATTTAGCACTTACCTCCAGTACTGGTTCCTTCAGCTTGACTCTGGGGACCACCTGTAAAATAAGGTGATGCAGTACAAAAGCAACAATACAATACCTTCAACATAAACTGACACCACAGTCGAGGTGAATTGCAGAAACAAACAGATCTGATTAATTCAGGGGTCTGTAATAAGGAGGGGGAAGAATCAGGTTAATTGGCTTAAACACATTAATAATCACACTACTGTGCATGCAGTCAGAGTCCCATTCAGTCACACTCTCTGGGTACCCAGGATGGGGGAAAAGGCTAGCCAGGACCATTGCCCGGGGTAGGCCGGTGTTGCAGCTGGTTGGGGCCCTGTGATGGAGAAAGAACATGCACACAAACAGTTTGTAATCCGGAGCCGGAGGGCTCAGTTTGTGGAAAGGGAACAACACAAGAATCAGATGACACACTTTTAATTAAGAAATGTTGCAGGGTGCTACCCTGATTATTACTCACGGTACCCAGGCTGAACACAGCAGGACTGATGGATGGACGCTCTGGATTGCCAGAGAAAGCAGAGCCCACACGCGTTGCTTCAGTACTGTTCTTGATCAGGCAGAGAGCAAGGGCTGATCCCCTGGCTGGTCCCTCATCGATGGATTTCCTCTGTGCAGCAGGGTAGGGAGAGAAAGCCCTCATGGCAGGGCCTGTCTGCAGAAGACAACAGCGGCTTCAGTCCGATTTTTAGCTGGGAAACAGCTTCCAGCCACTAGCACACAGTTCACAGAAGAAGGGGAATTAGATCGAGATCCCCATCCAGCACATACTGTAGCACATTCATATGTACAAACCAGCAACACACAGCCAACTAAATCATGATTCTCCTTCAGTATACAGTACATTTATACACCAGAATTCTACCTGTACCAGGCCAAATGCTCCCCAGTCACGATCGCAAGTCTCTGCACACGATGGGAGTTCAGAAGTGACTGAAATTCCTGACAGGTCAATTGCGTTCAGCAAAATCCTCAGTCTTCTACAGGTTAAGCCTGGTCCCAAATCAGTAGCTTAATTCAGTTCAGCACACTAGATTTAGTCCGATAAAACAAGCACTCTTCTCTTCTCAGGCAGAAAACAGCAAGCAGGACGGAATTCAGGCCTTCCACAGTCCTCCCACGCGAACTACTGCACAACACGACCGCTCGAACTAGACAAGCTCCTTGTCTCTCAGCTTCCCACACAGATCTGGCTTGCCAGCAGACAGCTCAGGAGTTTTCACTCAGATCCAAAAGGTTTGGTTGGTCGGTTCAGATGTCATTCACAGTAGGGCTCCCTCTATAGGTGCAAAAAGGCACCAACAATCCAAAAACTACAATTCCCAGAGTCTCACTCCACACAGTCCCATTTCAGCAGGCTCAATTTGAGAGTCCCAAGTACTGATTGGTCCCATTTGGCAGTCCTTGACCAAAATGGTGGAGCTACACAGAACAGTCCTTGCTGCAGGAAGGCAGGTTAGAACAACTTACATTATCATCCCTGTTTTAAATGATTACCAGCAATTAGTCACATCTTTTAACAGAGCTCCCTCTGCACAAGTAGCGATGGCAGAAACAGAGTGATTAGTCAGCAGCCCCGGGTGGGACTCGGGCATAGAAACACACAGTCCCCCCATTCCAGCTAATTATGACAGCAGGCAGCCTTTAAAGAGACAGTACATGGAGGCTTTAAAAGCACTCACAGGCAACACCATTTAAATGGCTTAAATGCCGAACACTAACCAGACTGTGAGCTATTAGGCCAGCTCTTGGAAGACTTTTGGGAACCCCCATTTGTAGGAGGGTTACACCCTTCCTGGCCTGGAAAAACTTGGCATCCACGTCAAGTAGGTACCCTTACAATAACTGTAATGCAAATCATCATATACATCTATAGCTCTAGCATATCAGGTCTATAACTTTTAAGCAGTAGTCAGCATATTAAACCTTGTTACATGCGCATTTCCTGTATTTCACTGTTTACTACTTTTTATATAGCATGATACATACATTGCAGTTTGAAATCAGGTTATTACTTCCTGCACATGAAACCTGGAAAGAGGGGGGGCCCTTCCCTATCAGCTACCTCGGGGCTAGATGGGACAGGGGCACCATACCTGGAGGGCAGAACAATTAACTAGGAATTTGCACTTATGCTTAGTTTGGGCAGTGGGCTCTGGGACACATACACTCCTTTATGGACCACATTGAGAGGCAAATCCACAGGCCTCCCAGGGGAATCATAGCTGAAACGCACTACTGGTTTTATAGCTCGACCAGTCTTCCTGGGGGGAACAGTTACAGTCTCTGATCCTTCAGCTTCACTCTCTGCACTTTCCTTACTTGCAAGGGAAGTCTTTATCTGGGCAGACAAGTTTGGACTTGAGGCACTGTCAGCCTCTGGATCTGGAAATTCTGGTTCCACTACACTTTGCTCACTTGAAAGGTACTCCAGCACTGGAAGTGAACTATCATGACACCCAAAATACTCTTCCTGCCCTAGTAAGTCACTAGTCATTTCAGCTCACATGTTTCTTCCTCAGGGAAATCACACAGTTCCACCATACATATTGATTCAATATCATCAGACATGACACTCTGCACTTCACTCTCAGGGAGCACTGGCTCCATGGATAAAGCTGGGGGGTTAGGCAGTCCAGAAAGCCCAGCTTCATCCCCATAATTGACCAGAGGGTTACATTGAAGCAACTGACTTAGTTTAAAGGAAGGATAATAACCATAGTTGCACTCACTTTCATCCGAAGTAGACCGACAGTCATTCTCAATTGGGGTTTGCTGAGGAGGAAACCTTAGGACAGAAATTACAGGGGCAGGCTTTCTCTGTTTCTGTCTTGCAGCAGCTCTTGTCACCGGTCCAGAGGGAGCATGTTCTGGGGGCTCACATTCAATCAGTATTTGACCAATGGGCAACAAGTGGTTACGATGTATTGTCTTGACATCCTTAGAATTGTTTTCAGGCCGCACCTTTATACACTGGTAAGTCATTTAATTTGCCCACTATGATGTGGTGGAGATGATGCCACCTGTCAGCAATTTGTGTTTGCCATGCAGTCCCAGATTTTGCAGCAACACATGCTCTCCCACTTGGAGCTCTTGGGCCTTTACCTTTTTGTCATATCTTTCTTTGTTAGTCAAATTTCTCTTTGCAGCCATGGTCTGAGCTAGTTGGTATGCATGAGTCAACTGAGCTTTTAACTTTTGCATGTATTGCAGGTAACTGTCAGCTCAGACCGCATTGGGGGAGACCCCAAAACAAACATCCACTGGCAACCGAGCCTCTCTTCCAGACATAAGGCGGTAGGGGGAGAACCCAGTGGCATCATTTCTGGTGCAGTTGTAAGCATGTACCAAGGTGCTAATTTTCTGGCTCCATTTGGGCTTGTCTTTCGGATGGAGAGTGCCTAGCATGGCAAGCAGGGTATGGTTAAAATGTTCTGGCTGTGGATCCCCCTGTGGGTGGTAAGGGGTGGTTCCTGATTTCTGCACTCCCCGCAGAGAGAGCATCTCCTTAATTAAGCAACTCTCAAAATCTCGTCCTTGGTCAGAATGGATTCTCTAGGGGGCTCCATAGTGAACAAAGAAATTCTCTACCAGTACCTTGGCCACAGTGGCTGCTTTTTGGTTCTTGTTGGGAAATGCATGGACATATCTCGTAAAATGGTCAGTGACCACCAGCACATTACTAATATTCCACTGATCAGGCTCCAAACTCAGAAAGTCAATACAAACTAACTCCATGGGGGCACTGATGGTGATGTTAACAAGGGGTGCAGCCGTCTGGGGCAAGGCTTTTCTCTGCAAGCAGTGACTGCAAGTTCATATATGATGCTCAACAATGGCCTCCATCTCAGGCCAGTAGAATCTAGGCCGCACCAAATCGAGGGATCGGTCTATAACGAGGTGACCCATGTGGTTGTGTAGGGACCTCAGCACCAAGTCTCTGAAAGCAGTGGGCAAAACCATCTGTTGTTTGTCTACTTGACCTCCCCTGTCTACTGTTTCTCTGTACAGCAACTTGTTAATCAATTTCAATTTAGGGCCTTCTTTGTACAACAGTGCAGTTCTCAAGTCAGAGAAGCGCAACTTAGACACATCTTTCCCTGTGTAGAGAGCTTCAAGTGCTGATCTGATCATAGGATCTCGGGATTGAGCCCGCTGGAGACTGTCATTATCAAGCTGGGGCAGTGCACTAATATCTAATGCAGAAAAGTGGCAGTAAGCAGCAGGTATACAATTGTCAGAGGGCCTCAAGCAATCTACTAGACAGTCCACTGCATCCTTGGACATTTGTTCCTCCTTGTCAAACTTCTGGCATAGCACTCAAATATCAGGTTCTGACAGTCTGACCCAATCACTTCTGGAAGCAGGCCTCTGGGAGAGAGAGCATCAGCATCTACATGATTCAGGCCTGCTCAGTATTCAACAGCGTAATCATAAGTGGACAATGCAGAAAGTCACCTGTGGCCGGTGGCATCCTATGTGGCTGAAGTCTGCACATAGGTCAAAGGATTATTATCTGTCTCTACCAGTATCTTTGCCCCATACAAGTATTCATGGAATTGGTCAACAATGGCCCACTTCAGCACCAGAAACTCCAATTTATGCACAGGATAATTTTTTTCAGATGGGGTCAGACTTCTGCTGGCAAAGGCCACTGGTCTCAGGCCATTCTCGTGCTCTTGATATAACACAGCCCCCAAGCCTTGTAGGCTAGCATCAGTATGTAATACATAGGGTTTTGTAGGATCAGCATAAGCCAGGACAGGAGCATGGGTGAACTGGTATATGATTTCATGAAAAGCAGCTTCACCATCAGGTGTCCAGCATGATCCAAAAGATTCATTTGGGTGGAAATACTGTATACTCTCTTGAGCTCAGTGGAGGCCACTCTCTTGTACTGTTTGTTCGTGGGAGCATAACCTTGGGTAAGAATCAGAAGTGGGTGAATCACCATTGAATAGTCCTTTAAGAACCACCTGTAATAACCACAAAATCCTAGGAATCATTGTAACTATTTTTGGTTGTGGGGCTGGAGCCAGGTGGTCAAGGCCTCAACTTTGCTAGGATCAGTCTCTATCCCCTCGGTGGATACTATCTGCCCCACATATTTTACTGATCTCTGAAAGAACTGGCATTTGTCGATGGACAGCTTAAGGCCCAAATCTTCCAGTCGCTACAGCACTTTAAACAGTCGGCGTTCATGTTCCTCCAACGAACTTCCAAACACTATAACATTGTCTAGGTACACCAGACACTCCAATAAGTTCATGTCCCCCTCTGCACATTCAATCAACCATTGAAAAGTGGCTTGGGCACCTGAAATCCCTTGGGGAATCCTCATAAATTCATAGAACCCAAGTGGACATATGAAGGCAGTCTTCTCATGGTCTTCTGGGGCCATGGGGATCTGGTAGTACCCACTGCAAAGATCCAGCACTGAGAACCACTTGCTACCATTCAGACAGTCTAGAGCATCCTAAATATGAGGCATGGTGTACGGATCGGGGATGGTCCACCTGTTGAGGGTCCGATAATCCACACACATTCTCACTGTTACATTCTTCTTCCTCACCACTACAATAGGCAAAGCATAAGGGCTTCTGGATTCTTGTATCACACCAGCCGCAAGCATCTCCTGCAGATGTCTTCTTACATCATCTATATCTGCAGGTGCGAGGTGCTGAGACCTCTCACAGAATGGCAGTTCATCATGCAGGCATATATGATGCGCAGCTCCTTGTACACATCCCACATCCCATTCCTTTACGGAAAACACCTGATCTCTTTGAGTGAGTCTCTGGCTGGTTCTAGTCTTCCATTCAGCTGTTTAACAGGGAGTCACCAAAGTCGAACAATTCGTGCGCCACTCTGTCAGTCTCCCCTGAGTATTTGTTACTGGGCAGCACTGCAGTATCTGCGCAGTGTATGGTAGCTAGGGTGCAGCCTCTATTCACCCGAATTTCCTGGTCCGACACATTGTGAACTTGAACCATCACTCATCGAGCATAGGCATGAGCCCGAGCGGGAAAGATACTGGGCTTAACCAGCTCCCTTCTGGCAATTTTCCATCACCTGGAGCATCCAGCATGAGTATCTTATTCTTGACATCCTTTCATAAGCGGACCTCCCCCTTGTAAGGTACGCTGAGCACTGGGGACCAGGATCATGGACTCAGGATCCTTCTTCCATACAACTCCAACCGGTTCATCCACATCATAGAAACATAGAAACATAGAATTTGACAGCAGATAAGGACTGCTTGGCCCACCCAGTCTGCCCATTTCCCTACCTACTGGATAAGCTGCAGATCCTAGTTAACCAGCAGCCTACTTCTTCCTACCCCCACCCCCTAGAATTGCCTTATGACTGTCCCATGCATGCTTGAATTCCACCACTGATTTTGACTCCACAACCTCCTCCGGAAGGCCGTTCCATCAATCCACAACCCTCTCTGTGAAAAAATACTTCCTTAAATTACCTCTGAGCCGCCCCCCTCTATCTTCAAATTGTGCCCTCTTGTTCTTGCACACCTCTTTTTTTGAAAGATGCTACCCTCTTGGACTTTGTTGATTCCCTTGAGGTACTTGAACGTTTCTATCATGTCCCCCCTCTCCCTCCTTTCCTCGAGGCTATACATATTAGGCTCCTTTCATCTCTCTTCATATGTCTTCCGTTGCAGACCCTGCACCATTTAAGCTGCCCTCCTCTGGACAGCTTCCATCCTGTCTATGTCTTTGCGGAGATTGGGTCTCCAGAACTGCACACAGTACTCCAGATGGAGTCTCACCAGCTGTCTGTACAGAGGGATAATAACTTCCTGTTTCTACTGGTGATGCCTCTCCCTATGCATCCCAGTATCCCCCCAGCCCTCCTTGCTGGCCTCTCACATTGCTTGCCCACCTTTAGGTCATCTGATATGACTACCCCAGGTCCTTTCCATTTTTGTTGTTGTTAGTATCTCACCCCCCATTGTGTACTCTTCCCCTGGGTTTTGTTTCCCAGGTGCATTACCTTGCACTTCTTAGCATTGAATCTAAGCTGCCATACATTTGACCATTCATCTAACCTTGCCAAGTCCCTTCTCATCCTTTCTACCCCACCCTGTGCATCAACTCTGTTGCAGATCTTGTGTCATCTGCAAAGAGACATACGCTTCTTCCAATCCTTCTGCAATGTCACTTATACAGACATTGAAGAGGACCGTCCGAATACTGAACCCTCAAGTGTACCCCACTAGTAACCATCCTTTCTTCTGAGTGGACTCCCATTTACTATTACCTCTGTGTCCTATTCTCCAGCCAATTCTTTACCCAGGCTGTCATCTTGGGACCCAATTCCCAGGCTGGCTAACTTGTATATTAATCTTTGTGGGACTGTGTCAAATGCCTTGCTTAAAGTCTAGGTAGGCCATGTCCACAGCCCCTCCCTGATCTACTACTTTGGTCACCCAGTCAAAGAAATCTATCAGATTCATCTGGCATGACCTTCCTGCTGTGAATCTATGCCGCCTAGGGTCCTGTGCCCCTCTGGCCTCTAGATACTCGACAGTTCTTTCCTTCAGAAGTGATTCCATCATTTTCCCTATCACTGAGGTTAAACTAACAGGTCTGTAGTTTCCTGCTTCTGCCTTGCTCCCACTTTTGTAAAGGGGAATCACATCTTGTCAGCATTCATCCATGACTCATAAGCCTTCTTGATCAAGGCAGGAATCCTCAAAGCTGTACCAGTCCGTTGCCCCTGTCTTTCATAGCATAGTTGCGCCAACCTCCCAAACATTTGAACATTTGTCCCAATTAGTAAAGGGACCCCATCGTACAGTCCAGTAGGGGGACACACTCATGCCAAGGTCTCCACTTGTTCTGCCACTCCAACCACCAAGGTGGGGAAAGACAACCAAATCCGAATGTATCCAGAGTAGGGGTACACCTTTTCACTCAACCCCCAGACATGCAGTCCTTCCAAAGACTGTAAGGGCACATCAGGCAAATGCTTCTTGTACTAGTCTTGGAGCAGGATGGTTACTTGGAAGCCACTGTCCAGCACAGCCCTAGTAGACACACCATTTACTTTTACTGTCATCTCCACGGAAGGATCCACCACTTCGGACCACTCTGGCGGCACTCACCTGGGTGTCGATCTGGCCTTGGCCTTTGTAGCATAAGTTTTCTGCACAGCTTCCCCTGGTGGCCGGTTAGTATTCGGATGAAGCAAATTTAATAGTCTGGCACGGATCCTCCACAGATCTTCGGGTGAACGGCAGAAAGGGTGGGTATGTCCATCCTCCCCACAGTGGTAGCAAAACTTACATTCTTTAGAGTTATTGAATGGCAGGAGGTCCTTTCTCTGCTGGGGTACCTCAGGGGCACCTCGAGGCCCTTCTTAAACTTGAGACTTACATTCCTGAACTTCTGAATCCCCATTACGGTTGGGGGTTTGTGCAGCCCTTTATAGTTCCCCCACCTTGGCTCTCAACTCTCGTATCTCTGCCAATAGGTTACCCTTAGTCCGGGTCTCAGAAGAAACAACATGCAGCTTCCACTCCACTTTTGGTCTCTGGGGGTGCTTCATATAGATCAGGTTCTCTGGCTGCCTCAGTCAAGTCTTTAATCAACTCTCTCAGTTGCTGGGCCTCATCTGGGTCACTCCTCTCCGGGGTCTGGCAGATGCTCACAACCCCAGCATAGGGCTCACAGCCCTCGTCATCAGTCTCTGTCTCACAAATTTCTTTCATCGGGTGGTGGTACTCTGGAGGGTTTGCCCTCCTTTCTTGTAACTTGAGCTTTAGTATCATTACACTAGAAAATCTAGCTGACTTCAGAATGTGGTCCAGTCTGACCTGGTTCAGCTCCTGTGCAGGCACTCCCACTTTCCTGTGGGCCCTCTGCAGAGCCCTCTCGATCCTGGTGACAAAAGCGGACAACTTTTCATTTTTACACTGCTTAGCTGACTTGAACTTCCATAACAAGTCATCCCCTGATTCAGTACTGCCAAACACTCCTTCCAATGCAGAGAGGTATTCAGCCGCAGTAGCCTCTGGACTAGTCACTCGCAAAAACCGGATGGCCTCCAGTGCAGGACCTCTCAAACTCTCATCAATCGCTTCCTCTTTTCCCCCTCTGAACACTGCCATTTCTGCACTAAAGGTGTAGCATAGTCCATCCAGGTTTCCCCCATAGGCACTGGGATGGTGCCTGAGAAAAGTCTGAGCTTTCGGTAGGAGTCCAGCTGTATCAGGGAAATTATGATGGGGAAGGGGGCTACAGGAGAGCTCTTGGGGGAAACTGGCGACATTGCTGGGAATGCAGGGGCGTGTGTTCCTCTGAAAGGTCTAGCACTTTTACAAGCACTTGGGCAGTTCGCCCCTCAGACACTAACAATTTGAGCAGATTCTCCTTAAACCCGTCTATACTAGGGGACCCACCCGGGGTGTCCAAACCACTATGTAAATGAATAACCCTCCACCCCTTCTGGGTACCTTCAGGCAGAATTACAGGGGGTACCTTCTCTGGATCTATTGAAGAACTACATGAGAGTAGCACTATCATAGTTTGTTCAAATAAATCAGCATCTCTCCCTTCTACTTCAACCTTGCCCAAACTCTTAACATGTTCCACAGTGGATACAATATCAGCATTATTGGTCCCTAAGGGGACATCCAATAACAGGATAGCCTGTCAGGGGTCTAACCCCTTGGTTTCACTCCACCCCATCATTCGGTGCACTAACGGTTTATGGGGGTCAAGTTTTAGCTTAGGCATAGTAAGTTCCTCCATTTTCTCTCCCAAACTGAACATATTGGGGTCATTTCTTCATGTGGCCACTAGAGGATGCAAATCCCAGCGGTGCCTCCAAGATGTAACCCCTAGGTGGCGCTATCCCTTGGGCTACTACCTCTGCCTACTTGGCTACCAACAGGTTAAGGGGCCTCGGTTCAGTGACGGGTGCCTCCACCCAAAGGTCTGGGTTGGTATTAATCTGAATAACCAGGTCACAGCCCTCTGCGACACTGTGACCCCCCCCTTGTCTCCTACTAGTGGCCAACACAATACACAATATGCACCTTCCCAACATCCCAGATATGCTTGGTACATACACTTATATTTAGCACTTACCCCCAGTACTGGTGCCTTCAGCTTAACTCTGGGGACCACCTGTAACATAAGGTGATGCAGTACAAACACAACAATGTAATACCTTCAACATAAACTGACACCACAGTCAAGGTGAATTGCAGAAACAAACAGATCTGATTTATTCAGGGGTCTGTAATATGGAGGGGGAAGAATCAGGTTAATTGGCTTAAACACATTAATAATCACACTACTGTGCATGCAGAGTCCCATTCAGTCACACTCTCTGGGTACCCAGGATGGGGAAAAGGCTAGCCAGGACCATTGCCCAGGGTAGGCCAGCATTGCAGCTGGTTGGGGCCCTGTGATGGAAAAAGAATATGCACACAAACAATTTGTAATCCGGAGCCAGAGGGCTCAGTTTGTGGAAAGGGAACAACACAAGAATCAGATGACACACTTTTGATTAAGAAATGTTGCAGGGAAGGGGCGTGGCCTGACCAGGCAGAAGATGGCAGCATAGTTCAGAATCTCTGTAGGAATGATTGCAATCTAACCTCATCAAGCCTTCACCAGACCTTTCTTTGGTACCAACTCCTGTGACCATCCTGTAATCTTACTGCCTGACACAGTTTACAAGTCATTTTTGACCCTTCATCTACTTATATTCAATTATTCTACACTGTACTGCAGCACACTAGGCCTCATCCTTCAGCATTATGGCAGATCTCCAAGTACAGCAAAGCTCAATTGTTAGAGTGGAAGTAATGTTTTCTAAACTGATGGCTGAGATTAATGATCTAAAAACCTCCACCCAACAGAATGCGACCACTCTTGAAACTTTTAGCCAGAAAATTGCATTTAATGAGAACGCAACGGCCTGTAACACCACTACTATTCATGACCTCCAGGCTACTGTCCGCAATCAAGATCGAACTATTAAATCCCTACAAGCCAAAATTGACGATATTGAAAATTGTAATTGTAGCAACAATTTACGATTTCTTTGCTTCCCTGAAGGTGTAGAATTAGGAGACAGTACTGCGCTTTTAATACATATGCTGCATGCAATGCTTAAACTGTCTCCTGACCTAACATTAGTCATTGAGCAGTCTCACTACACTCTGGGTCCCAGGCCAACATCAGACCAGCGACCAAGGCCTATCATTGCTCGCTTCTTGAACTATTCCCACACAGAATTAAAACTGAAATGAGCCAGAGAAATGGGGAAACTTCAGTGGCAAGAGTTTAATATTTCCATCTACAGAGACTTTTCAAAAGATTTAACCAACAGAAGGAAGGCCTACAATCCACTTAAACAAATCCTCCACTAAAGAAGCATTAAATTTGCTCTACGTTACCACGCAACACTACGCCTTTTCTCAGGCTCTTCCTTCAAGGATTTTGAAACCCCTGATGCCTTAGCCAACTATCTGGAGATCTCTCTCTACAATCTTACCCTGGGAGGTTCAGCAGTAATTGGCAACCCAAACACAGCTTTGGTATCTGCACAGAGAGTGGACGACGAGGTGCAGGAACGTGGGGAAAGTGTTGCAGAACTCACAGCCCCAAGCAGCAACCCTGCAACTGATTTGACCCCAAGGCAATCAACACGGCTGCAAGAGAAGCTTCTGTCGGGGCATTATTCTTCAAGACTTTCATGCTGTTCTAGTAAGGTTTCACCCCAAACACCCCAAGCTGCAGCCTCTCACCTTCAAATCAACCCCTCTATTCCCTTGAGCAATAAGTTTGCTTCTTGGAGGATGACATGCACTCCTCACAGGAGGATCTTTCCCAGCAAATTTCAGACGAACTTCGCTCTAATTTGGGCCCTGTGCCTAAGGGGTGTATTTCTGCCGATACTTCCTGGGCAGAAGTTGTTGCAGGTTCCCCACTCAAATCTTTATAGCTGCCCAAAAAGAAACGTAGGGCAAAGACCAAAAGCAAGAACATCAATAGTCACAATCCTGCTATTAAATCTAAGGTGTCATGAGCTTATATGATCAGTAATATGGTCACAGTTGCTATATCTTGGTGAGTTTTGCTTCCAGGATACTTAAAGGGAGTGTCAGTACACTTTCTCTGCCTTGCTGACCGCTCTACAGTCCATGCTACCTGGTTGCTTCCACTCTCAGAGGGTGCAGAAAGCAAAGGCTATACATCGCGGCGCGAACAATTTACTTTTTGTTGCAGTGTTTAAACAAGCAGCTTAAAGGTCTTCAAGGGAACTTTGGTATATCAGCAATGCTTTTCTAACCCATTATTTTAGTGTTTGATCTTATACATTACCTCACTAAACAAGCTCTAGGTATCTAGCTTTTTACTCTCCAGTTTAGCAGTGCATCAGGTTTATAGTCTTTTGGCTGTTCAGTTGCATATCTTCAATCAGTATGCATCCTAATTATTGCCTTTTCTTTTTTCATATGTGAATTATTATATATTACAAGGCAACTTACCCCTTCCCTCGCCTGATGACAGGTTCTTAAGTATTATTGGCAACTACATTTAATCTATCTCCTTCCCTACGCTCCATTATTCTTACTACCTCCTGTTTACAATATGGAACTATCATTAGCAGTCAAAGAGGTGGGCTCTGTTTGGTGTACTTTTGCAAAGAATTGTCAATATACATCTTCCTTATGCTCCTTATTTTACTCGAAGCCTACAGATATTATAGAAATCCAGTGCTGTGTGGTCCCCCCTGTTTTCGGGCTCACTTAACCTAGTCTTCTAGACCTAGTCACCCCATATAACACCTATTTAGATGATTTTCGAGTAATTGGAGCTGATCTTTACTATGACTATCTCTTCTGTCTACAGTTATCATCGAAGCCTATACCTATCCACATAATCCCTATTTGCATTTGGCTCAGGGCGTAAGGACTTAAATTGACCTCCCCGTCTTCTTCCCCCCTCAATATTGCATTTATTATGTACTTACTCTGTTGCACTGCAAAGTATACTCAGAGTCACTCTAATGTGGTAATGATCTACTTTTCCTTCTATATTTGTTCATTTGCATTCCACCTGGCTCCCTGAATTCCTTGCTCTATGTCTAGGCTGTACTGGCATCTCGAATATGGTTCTTTAATTTACTGTTATTTCGAGTTGGTATATCTTGTACTGTTACTACTAATGTTTAGAAATAAGTTCCAGTGTTTAGCTTTATCCTTATACCTTGTCCTGTTAGCTTAGAATTAAGCTGAGGTTATTACAGTCCCCTGCCTTTCTTGGTATTATTCCCTTTCAGTTTAGCTTATCAGGAATACTTACTTTATTATATTACTGGGATCAGACTTAGGTTTGGGCTGATATTTATAACCGGTCCTCCCTAGTCTCCTCCCTACATCAACGCCCCAGAGTGTGGTGAGACAGTCTCTTAGCCAGTTGGTTGACTCATATCTCCTCACACCCATAAAACGTTTTCTTTGTTATTTAGCTTACTAGTATTGTTGTTGTTAATGACTTTTCTCCTTCCCTATCTCTATTCTAACTTTAATAAGATATCTGTGCTACTCATGTATCATACATCTCAGTTTTTTTTGGCTTGAATGTTCCTGCTACTCTCTGCATATACATAAGCTCTCTATATTGTGGTCTAATCATCTTCTGTCTCATTTATTTGTCCCTTCACACTCCAGCGATTATTCCTTTTCTTTAACACTAACAATATGAGTGACACACTTTTATATACATGGAATGTGAAGGGACTTAATTCTCCTTGTAAGCGGAAGCAAATTCTTTCACATCTCAAAAAACATAAAACACAAATTGCTTTCATTCAAGAAACAAAATTATTAGCAGAGGATGTTCATAGACTTAAAAAAAATTGGGTCGGTCAGATCTACAAATCATCCTATACCTCAAAAAAAAGAGGAGTTGCTATTCTTATTCATAAGAGTCTCAAATGGTCCCTTGTAAACTCTATTTCTGATACTGACGGCAGATGGGTGATGGTCAAACTGAATACCAACTCTGGTCCTCTTCTGCTTGTTAATGTATATGCACCCAACTCTCGAGTCCTTGGAGTTTTTTCATAATTCAGCTCAACAGATTCTATCCTTTAACACTGATAATACACCAGTTATTCTTGGAAGGGATCTTAACTTAGCTTTAGAAGCCAGCATTGACAGAAGTAGCCCCACTACAGAGGCCAACCCTAGAAGTATTAAAGCCCTCTCATTACTAATGCAAGATGTTGGATTAGCTGATGTATGGCGCCTCCTTCACCCCCGTGATCGAGAATTTACTTTTTACTGCTCTCTACATATGACATACAGCAGAATTGACTACTGGTTAGCCTCTCCTGTTGTAATGGAAAACACTATTGCTTCATCCATCTCTCCCATCATAATCTAGGACCATTTCCCTGTCACATTGCAACTTTTGTGGGGCCCATTAGCACCTAAATCTTCTTACTGATGGCTGGACCCTCTTCTTCTCAAGGATCCCAATTTCTTACCTATGATCAAAGCACAAATTCAGGACTTCTTCTTCCACAATACCCCAACAAAATCTTCTATGTCCTCTGTATGGGAAGCTCTTAAAGCTACAATTTGAGGGAAAATGATCAGTTATGCTGCACATAGGAAAAGAGTAAGGGAACAACAGCTGGCTGACTTGGAAAAATCTCTTAAGGCAAAGAGAATTTATACTTTTCTTCTAATAAGCACGGTCTTGATTCTCAAATTCATCTTGAAATTCTTCAACTTAGAGTTAAAATTAATGAATTAATTTCTCGTAAAACTGAACTGACCTTGTTTAAACTTAAATATAAGTTTTGGGAACACAGCGATAAAAATGAGAAACTCCTCTCTTACAGCTCAAAGCACAACAAATGGAATGACACATCCTAAGCCTAAAAGATGAACAGGGTACGATTCACTCCGACAACCCCTCTATAAATCGTATCATGAAAACCTTTTATCAAAAACTATACTCTAACACAAATCCTCAATCTACTTTACAAATTCAACAGTTTCTTAAATCGTTACATTTTTCTCATCTTTCTACTCTTGAAACAAATTCTTTAGATGAACCCTTCTCGCTTCAGGAAATCCAGAAAGCTTTGTCTTCCTTGAAATCAGGTAAATCCCCTGGGGGTGATGGGTTCCCTGTTGATTTCTATGAAATGTCTTCCGATACCTTATATCCCCTTCTTCTTAATGTTTAGCAAGAAGCTTCCAATACTGGCAAGCTTCCCCCATCTTGCACCAAAGCAATCATAATCCTAATCCCTAAGAAAGAAAAAGACCCTACTCACTCCGCAAGTTACAGGCCCATCTTTTTATTAAACATGGATGGGAAGATATTTGCTAAACTACTAACTTCTCGACTTGAATCCTTGATTCCCAAGCTAACTCATTGTTCACAAGCTGGTTTTATTAAACATAGATCTGGTTCTGAACACCTACGTTCCTTATTTAATTTAATTCACAAAGACAAATCCCTCAAGACACCAGCTGCAGCCATAGCTATTGATTTCAAGAAGGTCTTTGATTCCTTAAACTGGGACTACCTTCATCAAGTTTAATCTTATTTCGGTTTTTCTCATACCTTTTGCTCCTGGATCAAGCTATTATATAACTCCCCTGTTGCTAAAGTACTATCTAATGCAACCCTTTCCTCTTACTTTCATCTAGCAAGGGGAACTAGACAAGGCTGTCCCCTGTCACCTTCCCTGTTTATTTTAGCCATGGAGCCCCTGACTGCTTGTTTACGTCAATCTTCTGGCATTATGGGCATACCTGTGAGCAAGTCAAGGTATGTTTTTCTCTCCTGCGTGGATGACCTCTTAATCTTACTCGAAATCCTGAATGAGGCTGGGCCCCTGTTGGTTGATTTGCTTAATAATTTTACTAACATTTCTGGCCTTGCTTTGAATTATGGCAAATCACAAACTATGCCCCTTAACGACCACTGTAAAGCCTTTATGAACATACCTCTTGGATTCCTCTGGTCACCACAGGGTATAACATATCTAGGAATCAAAATTACTAGTAACTTAGGGAAGATCTGGGACATTAACTTTAACCCCTTATTTGATAACATCAAAACAATTCTGGACAGATGGAAGCTTCTTATTCTCACTTTTATGGTGAAGATTACAGCCATTAAGATGTCCATTTCTCCCAAGATTCTTTACCTCTTTGCCAATATTCCTTTAGTCTTACCATCCTCCTTTTTTTGCTAAAATTGATAAATTTTTAGATAACTTTATCTGGGATGGGAAACCACCGAGATTTAACCGCAACAAACTTCGATCACATCGGAAAAAAGGAGGATTCGGACTCCCCTGCTTCAAAGGCTACCTCTGGGCTTTCTGAATGGCCCAAACCATTAAGTGGTTTCAGAAACCCTCCCCTCACTCACCACTATGGTTTGCAATGCAATCCGCATTGTGCCCGGGAGGAGTTCCCACTTCCTTCATTTTTAATTCCATTTCTTCTAAACTAAAATCTCACCTGACTATATCATCCTCTGTTCTTTATTGGAAACTAACCCACAAATTCCTGAAATCCAATCCAACACCCTGGTTTTATACCCCCTTATGGGGCAATCCACTGCTCACTCTAGAAGATCATCCAATTTTCTGTTGTACACGGTGGAACAAAGGCATTTTCTTTCTCGGAGATATCTTGGACCAGAATTCACTCACTCTTAGGTCATTCTCAGACTTGCAGATCACATGGAAACGTCCTAAACAGGGCTTCTGGAAGTTTTTACAAATTTGAGCAGCTTATAACTCTCTTTCTAGTTTAGTGTATAGGCATACTCTTCTAAACCCATATATCTCACACTGGACTAATTTATCAGTAAAATGAAATAGCTCCATTTACAAGATATTATTGATAATCTACCTGATCAGTCTATACAGGCCAAAAATAAATGTAGTAGTCTTCCTAACTACAATATTTCAGATGTACAATGGAGTAATTGTTGGCATATTGCACATAGTACCTTTAAAGATGCCTGTAGTTCTTTAATTCAAACTAAAATCCTACATCTTTGGTATAGTACCCCCCCCCGTGCTTCAATGAATGGGCCTATTAAATAATAATAATTGCTGGCACTGCAATTTGGCCAACGGGGATCTACTGCATATCTTATGGTCTTGCGCCCCATTAATAAGCTCTGGCATAAAGTCTGTTTACTTGCTTCCAGAGTAACAGGACAAAAACTACCTTTTGACCCCAAGCTATCCCTTCTAGACATCCTTATCCCCAATAGCTCTCTCCTCTCACATGCACATTTTAGATGGCTAAACATACTTTCTCTTCTGGTCAAATGTCTGATTCTTATGAAATGGAAATCAACTCTGGTGCCTTCTCTTTCAGATGTTCTTCAAAGCCTCTCTCAGTATGCCTCCCTAGACCGATTATCTCATGTTACTCATAACCGACTCACTGTATATGACAGATGTTGGCAGGATTACTTCAAGTACATCAAATCTAGTTCTTCTAGATCTTAATTCTTAAGGATATTTAGCCCTCCTTATTTTGCTCTCAGATTAGGTTTTCTCAAAACTTTTGTACACAGATTTCTCCTCTTTTTTTCCCTTCTTCCCTGTTTTCTTCCTCTCTCTTTCCCTTCTTCCTTGCCTTTTCTCTCTTCTTTCCTTCTTTGCACACTTTTCTCTTATCGTCACCTCTCCATTACTGAACATTGTTCATATTACCACATTTATCACTTTTTGCAATTTACTGAATGCCTTGCCATAGCCTGCCCTAGCATGTATTTCGTACATGGTTGCTATTTCTGAGCCTATAATACCCTACTGATTGTAACCCTTCTGCTCTCCACTTACATCTTGTCTAGGTTTGTGTTTTATTATCAATACATGTATATAAGGCTTTTCCAATATGTTTACCCTAAATTCTGTGTTTTGTTAAGTGATATTTTATACCTTACATGGAGGATAGTCTTCTATTGTATTAGATGTGTGCTTTCTTATATTCTCGAATTTCTATAAAAAGATAAAGTGAAAAAGAAATGTTGCAGGGTGCTACCCTGATTATTACTCATGGTACCCAGGCTGAACACAGCAGGGCTGATGGATGGATGCTCTGGATTGCCAGAGAAAGCAGAGCCCACATGCGTTGCTTCGGTGCTGTTCTTGTTCAGGCAGAGAGCAAGTGTTGATCCCCAGGCTGGTCCCTCGTCAATGGATTTTTTTCTATGCAGCAGGGTAGGGAGACAAAAGCCCTCATGGCAGGGCTTGTCTGCAGAAGGCAACAGTGAATTCAGTCTGATTTTAGCTAGGAAACAGCTTCCAGCCACTAGCACACAGTTCACAGAAGAAGGGGAATTAGATCACGATCCCCATCCAGCACGTAGCACAGTCATACGTACAAGCCAGCAACACACAGCCAACTAAATCACGGTTCTCCTTCAGTACACAATACATTTATATACCAGAATTCTACCTGTACCAGGCCAAATGCTCCCCAGTCACGATCGCAAGTCTCTGCACACGCTGGGAGCTCAGAAGTGACTGAAATTCCTGACAGGCCAATCACATTCAGCAAAATCCTTGGTCTTCTACAGGTTAAGCCTGGTCCCAAATCAGTAGCTTAATTCAGTTCAGCACACCAGATTTAGTCCAATATAAAACAAGCACTCTTCTCTTCTCAGGCAGAAAACAGCAAGCAGGACAGAATTCAGGCCTTCCACAGCTTTCTCGAGCGAACTACTGCACAACACGACCGCTCAAACTAGACAAGCTCCTTCTCTCTCAGCTTCCCACATAGATCAAGCTTGCCAGCAGGTAGCTCAGGGGCTTTCACTCAGATCCAGAAGGTTCAGTTGGTCAGTTCGGATTTCAATCACAGCAGGACTCCCTCTATAGGTGCAAAAAAGGTGCCAACAATCCAAAAACTACAATTCCCAGAGTCTCACTCCACACAGCCCCATTTCTGCAGGCTCCATTTGGGAGTCCCAAGTACTGATTGGTCCCATTTGGCAGTCCGGGATCAAAATGGTAGAGCTACGCAGAACAGTCCTTGCTGCAGGAAGGCAGGTTAGAACAACTTACGTTATCATCACTATTTTTAATTATTACCAGCAATTAGTTACATCTTTTAACAGGGCTCCCTCTGCACAAGTAGCAATGTCAGAAACAGAGTGATTAGTCAGCAGCCCGGGCAGAACTCGGGCATAGAAACACACAGTTCCCCCTATTCAAACTAATTATGACTGCAGGCAGGCAGCCCTTAAAGAGACAGTACATGGAGGCTTTAAAAGCACTCACAGGCAATGCCATTTAAAAGGCTTAAATGCCAAACACCAACCAGACTGTGAGCTATTAGGCCAGCTCTTGGAAGACTTTTGGGAACCCCCATTTGTAGGGGGGTTACATATATAAATGTAGTTTTAGCATTAATGAATTTCCTTTAGTCCTGTTTGAGGTCAGATTTTTTAATAGTTTCTTGTCAAAATGTTGTTTAGGTATCCTTTGAAGACGGCCATCTTTTGCAATAAAAAACCCTCTACTGTGGTTCCCTGTTGAATGTACAATAATGTATTTCTCAGATAATTAGATTCATCTTAAGTTTATTTTTATTTTGCACTGATGTTTTAAAAATCATATTTATTATTAATTTCTTCATTATTGGCTTGAGTCATTATTTTAGTAATTTCTTGTTTTAATTGTTGTTTGTAATGCAGACATTTTGATGTTTGCTTGCGCAATCGCAAGAAACATTTTGTTGCACATAACAGCATTTCAGGGGTGTGTCACTACCGAGCCCACTGCAGTTCAAACTGGAAGGGGCTTGGCAGTCCAAAACAATGACCACACACTGTGGTCCTGAAGCCACTTTCTGCTTGCTGGGTGAAAACTTCGTGTAGCTGAAGAGACCGTAGCTGCTCCTATCAGAGTGGGCTTCAGTCCTTTCATTTGCATGAAGCTGCTTAACAAGCAGCTAATTGACTTTAAGCATCAGGAGCCTGAGTGATCATGTGATATTTCTACCTGTCAGTTTATCTATTAAGCAGACCAAGGTGCCCAATCAGGTACAGCTTCTTACTCCCCGCCCCCCCCAGGTCATTTGCCCATCCTTCCCAGTCTTTGGAAATTTTTTTACGATATAAACACACAGGTGTGCCCACCACCCCCACTGCTTCTCTTAACCCCCCTCCACATCGCCTGCCTTTATTCCCATTGAGTTCGACACTGGGGTGCCTAATCCCAATGTTGGAATATCCCTTAAGTAAACTGTCCCTCAATGTTTTTTTTTTTGTTTACTCTGTAAAACAGAAAACTGTCTCTTGTCAATCTGCCCCTCCGCACATCCCACACAGACCTTCCACGCAGCAGTCACCACCCCATACTCCCTCACTCACCTGAACGTCTCCCCGGGCAAAGATCCACTCTGCAGTCGAAGACATGTCTTGCTGCTGGAACTGTCGACTGCAACATGAGAAACTACAGTAAATGTGGCACAATGTCTTTCAGTGGGGTTTTGAAGTTTGATGCATAACTTTGTAAGTTTTGTATATTTTAGCTCCAACTTTTCAACACTGCCTTTTTGGGACCACACCTCATATCCAAAGGTGGTGGAATGATGCAAATCAGGCCCAAAAGGTGAACTCAAGGTCATGTTGCAAAATCACCTGTTGGGTGGGATTTGAAAATTTTCACCACGCTTGTTCATGAGGTGGGGACATAAAAAGGCTATGTTGAAAATCTGGAGTTACAATATATAACAAGCATTTGTCAATGCCGAATGTTTGCTTGCTGGTATTAGCATTGGAAATGCAGGAGTTAGACAGATGTAGAATAGGAGTGGCAGTGAAGTATTGCACTTCACGCCAACCCCACCTCCACCCTGCAGAGACTGACAGGCATTGGGGTGTGCGTTTGGGTCATCGCCCATGACGTTCATGCCATGTCACCTCACCCTATCCTGCAGACACTGACACATGTTGAGGTGTGCCTTGGTGTGTTCAGCTTTACAGTCACCCCATTTCATAAGAACATACGTTGAAATGGGTGCAGTATAGGAGAATGGGGTGAACGCTGGGGCCAAAGAGTCCAAGGCACACCTCGGTGCCTGTCACTGGCTGGGGGGGGTGGGATGGCATGAGCATTACAGTCAGCAATCCAAAGGCACTCCCCTGATGCCTGCCAGTCTGTACAGGGTGGGACGCTATGGTTAGAAACCCTAATACCCTGGGCGTTTGTTGGTATTTGCACTACAAATTTTCAACATGGCCTTTTTGTGACCCCACCTCATGAAAGCATTTGGGACCGCTTCTCAAGAAGAGTGGCAGTGTGATTTTGTTAATGTGTCCCGAACTTTGAGTTCCTACAGCAATCGTGCCATTCTGTGCCAGATGTATGAAAACACAGATCGGGCAGGATCTGAAGAATGACAGCTGTACCATCCATAGGGAGGTGTGAAGAGATGGCAATGCGGAAAATCAGTAGTGGAAATATTAAAAATGCTCGCACTTCCGAGCATATGTGGAAACTGCGCAACGTATGCTCCTAACACAGTCATTTAATGGAATTATTTCACTAAATTTTCAACATAGGCATTTTGTGACCTCTGCTCATGAACACTGTCACTATGATTTTCTTAATCTGTCCCGAACATTGATTTCCCACAGCAACCACGCTATTCTGCGCCAGATGTGTAAATGCATATTTGGGGCAAGATATGAAAAGTGACAGCTGTACTGTTCATAAGGAGGTATGAAAATGCCAATGTTGAAAATCTGGAGTGAAAATTTTACAAATGCGTGAAATTATGAGGTTGCGTGGAAATTGTGCAATGTATGCTCATAGCACAGTCATTTTATGGACTTTTATCACTAAATTTTCAACATATGCATTTTAGCACCTCTGCTCATGAACAGTGTCACTGTGATTTTTTTAATCTGTCCCAAACACTGACTTTCCACAGAGACTGCACTATTGTGCGCTGGAAGTGCGAAAACACATTTCGGCCTGGATGTGAAAAATGACAGCTGTACTGTTCATAAGGAGGTCTGAAAAAATGCAAATGTTGAACATCTGGAGTGAAAATACTACAAATTTGCGAGGTTACGAGGGTGCGTGGAAACTGCACAATGCACGTTCGTAACACAGTCATTCTATAGATGTTTAGCACCAACTTTTCTACATAGGCATTTTAGGATCTCTGCTCATGAACAGAGTAACTGTGATTTTCCTAATCTATCTCAAACACTGATTTCCCACAGCGACCGCGCTATTCTGCGCCGGAAGTGCGAAAGCACATTTTGGCCAGGATGTGAAAAATGACAGCTGTACTGTTCATAAGGAGGTGTGAAAAAATGCCAATGTTGAAAACTTGGAGTGAAAATATTGCAAATTTACGAAGTTACAAGGGTGCGTGGAAACTGCGCAAAGCACGCTCGTAACACAGTCATTTTATAGACTTTCGTCACCAAATTTTCAACATAGGCATTTTAGGACCTCTGCTGATGAACAGCATCACTGTCATTTTCTTAATGTGTCCCGAACACTGATTTCCCACACTGACCGCACTATCCTGCGCTGGAAGTGCGAAAACACATTTCGGCCAGGATGTGAAAAATGACGGCTATACTGTTCATAAGGAAGTGTGGAAAAATACCAATGTTGAAAACCTGGAGTGAATATATTACAAATTCATGAAGTTATGAGCGTGCGTGGATATTGCACAACGTATGCTCGGAACACAGTCATTTTATGGACTTAAGTCACCAAATTTTCAACATAAGCATTTTAGGACCTCTGCTCATGAACAGTATCACTGTGATTTTCTTAATGTGTCCCAAACACTGATTTCCCACAGCAACCGCACTATTCTGCGCCTGAAGTGGGAAAACACATTTCGGCCAGGATGTGAAAAATGACAGCTGTACTGTTCATAAGGAGGTGTGTGAAAATACCAATGCTGAAAATCTGGAGTGAAAATATTACAAATTCACAAAGTTACGGTATGCGTGGAAACTGCGCAATGCATGCTCATAAAATAGTCATTTTTTCGATTTTTCACCAAATTTGCAACATAGGCTTTTGAGAGCCCACTTCATGAACAGTGGCACTGTTATTTCATTAATTGGTCCCAAAAGGTGATTTCATGCAGTGACCACAAAATCACCTTTCAGGACTGAATAATGCCATGACAGTGACTGAATTCACGAGGAGTTGTCCCAATAACCCCATGTTAAAAATTTGGTACCAAAATTCCCAAAACTGCCCGAGATATGCACCAAAGTTGAAAAAACCCTATTTATGCCACTACTGGTTTATGGCTTACCGGTATTTCTTCAGTTTGTGGTCAGCTTTGAAGAGTGCAGACGTGTTCCCAGTCCACCGAAGATCATCGCGCTGGGCTGTACATGTAAGTATGGGGTATGGGGGGGTGTGGGGAGGTAGGGTGCACAGTGGGTGGGTCGGGTTGGGGTAGGGGACCCGAGTGGCGTGGGACCGCTTCTTTCTTTCCAGGAGAAAAAAAAAGACATCATGGGAAGGTTTTATTTTTGCAGTCTTGTTTTAATCACACTGGGGTGGGCTCCCAGTGTGCCACCTGCCTTTAGGTTGGGGACTTAAGCTGATGGGGATTGGGCCCCCATCAGCCAAAGAACAGAGTGTTTGGGGGCATGATGCAGAGGGGATTGGGCACCCCTCGGCACACAACAAATGAGGGGCATTATGCCGATGGGGAGTGGGCTCCCCTGTTGGCAAATTAACTGGGCTGGGGGCATGCCGACAGGGGGGATTGGGCACCCCAGTCAGTCGGCTTTCCCTCCGCTGCCATGTTTAGGGACATATTACACCAGGCAAGGTACCACCCTGCAATGACGGGTCTCTACCTCATTGCAGCGAAATGGCTGACGCTGCAGTGATGAGGTGGACCCTCATTGCAGCAGCCAAATCATTTCAACTTGGTGGCACTTATGCAGAACCAGTGTCTTCAGGACACTGGGCCTGCATTGGGTGAACAGTGCAAGCCCACAAATGCAGTGCCGGCTGCTGCCACAGTGCCGCACCTCCACAACCCGCTTCTCCTAAGCTACCACATAATGTTTCTTGTAGCGCCTAGCAAACATAAAATGGCAATGTTATGCATGTACATTGAAATGTTTCTATGCTTGCTCATAACTTTGATCATTTTAAATACTTTGACCCCAAATTTTCAATATCACCATTTTTCATGCCTCCTCATGAATGTGACAGCTCTCAATTTTCAAATCCTGGTCAAATGTGTTTTCATACCTGTGGCACAAAATGACGATTCAGTGACGGAATGATGTTTTGGTGGGATTTGAACATGTTCACCTACCAAGTTCATAAGACGGGTAATGAGAAGGCTATGCTGGACATCTGGTGTACAAATACGGTAGAATGCCCAGGTTATGACTGAATTGTACTCTGTTTTCAACATTCATGCATAGCTTTGCTAATTTTCAATATTTTTACTCCAAACTTTCAACAAAGCCATTTTCCACACCACCTTATGAATGTGATGTGTCATTTTTAAATTCTGACGAGATGTGTTTTTGTATGGTGGAGGCATGGCCAGCAGGCATCATGCACCTTTGCCATGCCCGTCCTTTTCCTTTGAGCTTTTTCTCATGTTACTCCCTGGGGCCTCAGCAACTCGGTCATGCATGCATTCACACCAGAACCAGCAGCTCTGTTCCACCCACCCTGGCCTAGCAATTGGTCTCTCATGCACATGGTGCCACCACCAAGCCTTCACTCAGTGGCAGCCAAGCCCCAGGAAGGCCAACTTCCCCAATCTGGAAAAGGAATGCAGCCTACCACTTGCTCGATCCTGTTCCCAGACCCCTCTCCTGGCAGAGCCCAGTGGCCCGAACCCATTCCCAAACTCGGGTTGCCAGTGTGAAGGAAGTAGCGCGCTAAGTGCCTCAGGCCTGTATGCCATTGTGCCATCATGTTAGCACACTTTTCTGATAATAAACAGCACAACTCCACACCAAGATATTTGACTGATTCATGGTGGGCACAGCCAGAGAGAAGTTGCTTTTAAAAACTGCAAAACCCCTCAGTTCAGGAATTAAACATGATGAAAATGGGTGAGCCAACTAGGGAGGCCCAGACACTGGATGTGGTCCTGGTGGACAGTGATCAGATTAGGGGCCTAGAGGTGAGGAACCCACTGGCGAGGAGTGATCACTCCACAGTCTGCTTCTTCCTAGACCTGGGGGGTTGGGGAGGAAAGCCAAACAAAGACAGTAGGTGCAGACTTCAGGGAGATGGAAAGGATCCTTAAAGATCGTTTGAATAGGATAAGGCCAGATATGGATTCTGATAGCAGGTGGGAGATCATTAGGAGGGGAATACAGGAGATTACCAGATCCTATGCAAGGGAAAGGCACAAGTTTGGTAAGGTCAGAAACCCTACTGGTGGACCTGGGACGTTCAGGAAGTTGTGAGGGACAAGAAGGCGGCCTATAGGTGCTTCAAGCGCTCAAGGAGTGAAAGGAATGGGGGGGGGGAGTATGAGCCAAAAGAGTCACCAGGGTGTTGAGAGCAGCTATGGTGAAAAAGGAGCAGTCCTTGGCCAGGGGACTCTGGAGGAGGGACAAGGGGTTCTTTAGATACATAGGGGAAAAAATTTAAGTAAAGGGGATGATCAGCAGGATAAGGATAGGGGAGGGTTGGGCACAGGAGGCGGGGGAACAGGCAGAGGTCCGAAATGAGTACTTTGCATCAGTTTTTACAAGGGGGGATGGAGGGGCTATGTCTTGCGAGGGGAGCGCAGGCAAATCAGAGGAAGGGAAGGGACCAGTAGCTATCAAGGGCAATGATGGGTCTAGGGAAAGGGAGTGGCTGCCATGGACTGGTGGGGGCCAGCAGTACAGGATGCAATAGGGAAGGTGGTGGAGGCCGAAATCCCAGTAGAGAGAGTAAGGGAAGCCCTCAGGTCCCTTCGGACACAGAAAGCACCTGGGCCAGATAAGTTCATCCCAGGGTGCTGAGGAAACTGGCAGATGTCCTGGCAGTCCCCCTGGCAGACCTCTTCAACATCTCTCTGAGGACTGGGTGGGTGCCCAAGACTGGAGGGTGGCCCATGTCATGCCGATCCACAAGGGGGGGGTCAAGGGAGGAGGCAGGGAATTACAGGCCCATGAGCCTGACATCAGTGGTCAGCAAGGTGATGGAGGGTATCATCAAGGAGAAGCTAGGGGGGTTACTGGAACAAAATGGGTATTTGGACGATAGGCAGCATGGCTTGTCACAGGAAGATCGTGTCAGATGAACCTTGTGGAGTTCTATGACTGGGTGACAAGGGCCATGGACTGGTGTAGGCCGGTGGACGTCCTCTTTCTGGACTTCAGCAAGGCATTTGATTTGGTACCCCACAAAGGCCTGCTGGCTAAACTGAAGGAAATGGGGGAAGGGAGACAGTTGTTAAGATGGATAGGAAACTGGCTCTCTGAGAATACTAAGAGGGTGGTGGTTGGGGGGCTAGCCTCATCCCCTAGGTGGGTTACTAGTGGGGTTCCCCAGGGGTCAGTGCTGAAGCCACTCCTGTTCAGCGCCTATATCTCAGACATCAGGAGGGGGATCAGGAGTGAGATGAGTCTCTTTGCAGACGACTCAAAGCTGGGTGCAGTGGTGGATGGGGAGGAGGGGAGGGTGGTCTTGCAAGAGGATCAGGAGGCTCTGGAAAGGTGGTCAGGAAAATTTAAACTAAAACTCAATGTGGGAAGTGCAAGGTTAAACACCTGGGAGTCAGAACCAGGCCAGGGATATACCCTGGAAGGAGACAAAATTCAAGTCACGGAGGGTGAGAGGACCTGGGGTAGTGGTAGATGTCAAAATGAACAACTCGGAGACCTGTAGGAGGGCAGTAGCAAGGGCAAATGGGATGCTGGGATGCATCTCCAGGGGGATTACCTCCAGAAAGGAGGAAAAGATCCTACCCCTGTAGAACTGCTTGGTTATGCCACACCTCGAGTATTGTGTGCAGTTTTGGACACCACATTTAAAGAGGAATGTTGCAATCCTAGAGAGGGTCCAAATGGGGGCAACCAAAATGATATGGGGCTGGGGGAGAGGACCTGTGAGGATAGGCTCAGGGAGCTTGACATGTACACCCTGGAGGAGAGGAGGGACAGGGGAACATTATAGAGGTGCTTAGTACATAAAGGGATCTATCAGGGAGGCCCAGTCAGGTGCTCCAAAGGAAGGAGGAGGGAACAACAAGGGAAACGGGTGTAAGCTGGAAGGGGCAGGCTGAGAGGGAGAAGGAGGAGGTTTGTTCATTGAAAGGTGGTAGAGCCATGGAATGCGTTGCCCAGGGAGCTGGTAGAGGTAGAGACTGTGGCCGTGTTTAGGAGGAGATGGGACAGGTACAGAGGGGGTAAATCTGACCAGGCCCAATGAAGCAGTACATCTGACGACGGGGACAGTATAATCCAAGGGGATGGGAGGACACCAAAATCAGTCCCCAGTGCGGGTGCTGAAAACTGAGCAGACTTGAAAGATCATTAGGCCAATTCTGCTGGCGTTTTAGTATGTTAGCAAAGAAAATGCATGTAACGTATTGATGTTTTGCCTCAAATGCATTACAGTGGAGCCCACTTAAATACACATTCTAGGTAAATGCACACTTTTCTATTTCCTGATTTCTCCTATCTCTGCAATGTTACATTTTCTGGTTAAGTGCACATTTTCACTGTTCAACGGTGCATCTATTAATGTGTAATTCTTTTTTTTTTATTTATTGAGATCTAGGATTGCAAATTACCTTTGAACCAGAGGTTCATTTACAAAGGTTCCACGTCAGAAAACAGAGGAGACATTACAAGTGAAATGAGACAAAATTCAGGCCTTTCCTGAGTAACAATGCATGGAACAGCTGACTACAATGGTTACTTAAGCTTAACACATGATTTGAAAATAGCACATGCTACAAAAATACTAACATACTAAAATGCCAGCAGAATAGGCCTAACGGTCTTTCGCGTCTGCTCGTTTGGTCAGCGCCCACCCTGGGAGCTGACCTTGCTGCCCCCCTTGCCTTCTCTGGCTTCTCCCTTTCCAGTTCCAGATATTCTCGCTGCATTGGATTTTGCTTCCAGAACCCTTCCCCTGTACCTGTCCCACCCCCTCTTGAACCCCTCCACCATCTTTTCCTCCACCAGCCCCCTAGGCAGCACATTCCATGGCTCCACCACCCTCTCAGTGAAGTAGCACTTCCTCCTTTCTCCCTTGAATCTTCCCCCCTCCAGCTTCCACCCATTCCCTCTAGTAGTCCCCTCCTCCTTCCTTTGAAGCACCTTACTGCTCCTCCCTATTTACCCTCTTCATGTACCTGAAGACCTCTATCGTGTCCCCTCCCGGTCCCTTCTCTCTTCCAACGTGTACATATTTAGTTCTTTGAGCCTCTCCTCAACGGTCCTGTCCCCCAAGCCCCAAATCATTTTGGTTGCCCTCCTCTGGACCCCTCCAGGAGTTTAATGTCCCTCTTTAAGTGTGGCCACCAAAACTGCATGCAGTACTCGAGGTGCAGCCTCACCAAGCAGTTATACAGAGGGAGTATCATTTCCCTCCTTCTGGAGGTGATCCCCCTAGCGATGCATCCCAGGATCCTGTTGGCCTTGGCTGCTGTCCTCCTACAAGTCTCCGAGTTGTTCATCTTGACATCCACCACCACCCCCAGGTCCCTCTCGGCCATCAAGACTTGTAGCATTCCCCCCCCCCCCGGGTGTACACTTGGCCCAGGTTTCTGGACCCCAGGTGCAGTACCTTAAATTTCTCTGCATTGAACCTCAGCTTCCACTTTCTAGACCATCTTTCCAGAGCCTTCAGGTCCCCCTGTAGGGCCACCCTCCACTCCTCCCCATCCATCACCACCCCCAGTTTTGAGTAATCCGCAAAGAGACTCATCTCACTCCTGATACCTGTCCTTATGCCAGAGATGTAGGTGTTGAACAGGAGAGGCCCAAGGACTGATCCCTGTGGGACCCAACTAATGACCCTCCTTGGGGATGAGACTATCCCACCAACTATGACCCTCTGGGTCCGGTCCTGGAGACAATTGCCTATCCATCTGATCAGCTGGTTCCCCACCCCTATTTCTCCCAGCTTATCCAACAGGCCCTCGTGAGGAACAGAGTCAAATACCTTGCTGAAGCCTAGAAAGAGGACGTCCACTGGTCTACCCAGGTCCAAGGCACTCGTCACCCAGTCATAGAACTCCACAAGGTTTGTCTGACACGATTTCCCTGGGACGAATCCATGCTATGGTCCAGGCACCCTGACTTTTCCAGGTCCTCCCCAAGCCTCTCCTTGACAATGCCCTCCATCACCTTGCTCACCACCGATGTCAGGCTGACAGGCCTGCAGTTCCCTGCCACCTCCCTTGATCCCCCCTTGTGGATAGGCACTATATGCACCACCTTCCAGTCCTGGGGCACCCACCCTGTCCTCAGAGAGATGGTGAAAAGCTCCGCCAGGGGTTTCGCCAGGACATCTCAAGTTCCTTCAGCACTCTGGGATGTAATTTATCCAGCCCCAGTGCTTTCTCCATCTTAAGGGACCTGAGGGCTTCCCTCACTCTCTCTGCTGTGATTTCCACTTCCGCTACCACTTCTCCCTGCTTAGCCTTCCTCCCTCCTGCTAGTGATGCCTCCCCGTCTCCCAGACCCGCTAATCGGTAAGGGTCCCCCCTCCTCAGTATCACTGTCTCCTCCCATGTATGATACAGCACCCCCATTCTCCTTGGTGAAAACTGAGGTGAAGTACTCATTTAGTACCTCAGCCTGCTCCACCGGGTCTTGTGCCCATCTCCCCCGTTTTAATCCTGCTAATCTGCCCTTCACCCTTCGTTTTTCCCAGTGTATCTAAAGAACCCCTTGTTCCCTCTCCTAATTTCCCTGGCCAGGTTCTGCTCCTTCCTTGCCTTAGCAACCCTTACCACCCTAGTGGCCCTTCTGGTCATCAGCTTGTACTCCCCTCGATCCCTTTCACTCCATGAGCACTTGAATTGCCTATAGGCCGCCTTCTTTCCCCTCACCACCTCCTGAACCTCCCTGGACCACCAGCAGGGTTTATGGGCCCTACCGCATTTTGTCTTACTCTTGCGCAGGTGCTGGTAGCATTCTGCACCCTCTCCTGATGATTTCCCACCTGCTGTCAGCGCCCATGTCCGCCCAATCACATCCAAATGCTCCTTAAGGATCCTTCCCATTTCTTAAAATCCACCCCTCGTATTTACATGGGGGCACTTTTACGTAGCTCCTACTGTTTCTGGAGATCAGAAACATTATTTTAATGAGCATTCTGCCCATGATATATTTTTAACAGTGACTTACAGTGAAAATTAAAGAAATACATTAACAAAATGATTTTTCATCACATTAATGTGTTTTGTTTGATATTATACTTGTGTTTATGCTTTTCTCAGTACAGTCAGTGCAGAAATGAAAACAAAAACAGATCTCATACTCAGTCTTGTCCATTAAAAACATTTAGGTCTGGGTATGTGCACAGCCTGCTTAAATACACATTTTATCGGCGCAAGGTGCGTGCATTTAAGAGGGCTATACTGTGTTACTTAAAAAAAAGTGCTGCCTTTTTTCACTAGCAAGTATTGCTGCTTTAAGAGTTTGTCTGTTTCACTTCTTTATTCCCCACCTGAGATCTAAATACTCTGCATGAGGAGTCCCAGTCATTCCCACAGCAACCGACTGTGATGTCACAACCAAGGACTGAGACTTAATGTTGGGATTGATCTGCTAAGACATTATGAAATAATGATCTGGGGTGGGATTTTCAAAGTCCTCGTGACTCTCGCAGTTGCGGGAACAAACTGGCGCCAGTGGGTCTTTACTTGTGAAGCCAATGTTTTTCCCGCAGCAGCGGTGTTTTCAAAAGTGCAGCTGGTTTGTGACTGGCTCCATGATTTATGGCAGCTTGCAGACATTATTTTCGGTGCAGCTGCGGGAAGCAATTAGGCATAACATGCCCGCAGCTCGCCCGCTGAAAATCTAAATCTCCACAGGTGCGGAAAATGTGTCCTGGACTGTGGCATTCAACTTAGTTCCCACAGAGTTTAACAATCCACCCCACCCTGTTTTTAAGCAGTTTTCCTTAGTGATACCGGGGAGGAGAAATCCATAGAAGACATACAAAATGCAAGCTGAACTGTGTTTCGATATTATGTTTTCCAGAGTTTTACCAGAGGAGTCAGCAGCTCTTTAAAGGGGACAAATGAAGAAAATGGAAATAATTGTACTGTTTGCATTTTTTATTATAAAAATTACCCATTCACTTATTTGTTATTTTTTTGTTCACTTTTTTTGATTTTTTTTCAGAGTTTATGTGCCTCTCTGGTCTTTGAACCACATTCTCTAGAGGTTTCCACACTGCAAGCTGACTCATCTTATGTCTACAATACCCTGTCTAGACACTCCATGAAGCTGTGGTTCTGACTCCTCAGCAGGGCTGGAAGATATAGCCTGCCTGACAATCTGGTCTTACCAAGCCGCTAGCGTGACAGCACATACGGGCCTTGATACATCGCAGGGTCCCATCACCTTGGGAGTCAGGACAAGTATTTTTATTAGTTTCTCCACAGGTCTTTAGAATAGAAGGGGTTCACACACGCGTAACGGCTTAGTGCATGCGAGTCCAGTTGATGGCACTTCTCTGGCCTGTGTATCGCTGCTGCACTGCCCCTCCCCCCCATGGTCACCTATTTGACAGCACTGCAATGGAGGCAGTGACCCTCTCTCCCTGGAGAAGGAAAGTACTTCCGGGATGCTTGTTCATCCTTGTCCTGCTGGCCCCTGACAACATGGGCTCACCTCTGAACCAGGGTCACTATCACTGGTGCCGTGAGCAAAGCTGCTACTGCTGCGCCAACAGGCCCATCTATAGTGGTTTTTAGATATATATTTTGCATAGATAAAGAAAGTGTGTGTAAGGGCATACAAACTGATGAAACTGCATTCTGATCTATTAGCAGTAAAGGGCATCTGATGACATCACTACCACCACAATCCATAAGACAGCATTCTGATCTGTTACCAGTAGAGGGCAGCTGATGACATCACTACCACCGTAATCCATAAAACTGCATTCTAATCTGTTATCAGTAGAGGGCAGCTGATGACATCACTACCACTACACTCCATGAAACTGCATTCTGATCTGTTACCAGTAGAAGGCAGCTGATGACATCACTACCACCACAATCCATGAAACTGCATTCTGATCTGTTACCAGTAGAGGGCTGCTAATGGCATCACTACCAGCACAAATAGACAGCTCTAATCATGGTAGTAATAATGTCCTATGCAGCCAAGGCTCTTGCCAGAACTACGTTTGATAAGCTGGCATCCTGAAAGTTTGCAATGTCTGTTCTTCTGTGGTGTAATTTAGATGAGTTTTCTGCTTAGAATTAGTTTTTTCTCTCAGTATACTGTGAGTTTCTGCAGCTGGAGTTGAAGACCGATTTCTCGGATAAGCTCCACTATGTCTGTGTATATCAGAGCCCCTTTGTTAGGAAATGGAGAAGTGGCAACACACAGTGGCATGGCATACAAATATGTGTTTATAGCACTGGGTTGGCAACGAACTTGGCCATGCTGTCTATACTGATATTGTATGGCCACACCCCGGAGGGTGGGAGGAGGGGGTGTCATGGTACCGACTGGAATACTGACATTATCATTGGCTGTGTTTTACTTTGTTTCATCAAAAGAGCAATGCCACAGATTTTTGTTTGTTTCTGTAGTGATTCGACATTCTCTTTACAGTTGCAGTGCCCAGGACTCGGACCTGCTGGCCACCTGGTGTCTCTTCATAATCTTAGAATGAACCAACTAGCCCTGCACATGGTGAAGGCCATTTCTCGCCCTGTGTCAAGTACCTGGATTGGAGGAATGAGATTCTTGAAGGTAAAGCAATTGTTACTCTGCACCCCCTCCCCCCGTTATATCATACCACTCCTGTGGGCAGACCCATCAGTTTATTATGTTTTGTGTCATCACATGGAAGGAGCCTTGGATGGGAGTTGAAATGTGGGCTAGGATTACAACAGGCAGTTACTTGACTATGCAGCTGTTCTTTAAAAAAAATTCCACCATTGCAGTCTCTTGTCACTAGAGGGATCTTCCATTGCAATATCTCACCACTTGGTGGCTCTCCTTAGAGGGCTCCTCCACTGCACTGCAACCTCTCACCACTAGATGTCTCTCCCATTACAGGCTCTTGTTGTTAGAGGGCTCCCTCAAGCACTGCAGCCTCTCACCACTAGATGGCTCTTCCAGTAGAGTCTCTCACCACTAGATTGCACTCCCATTACAGACTCTTGTCACTAGAGTGCTCCCCCATTACAACTTCTCACCACTAAATGTTTATTCCAGTGCAGTTTCTCACCACTAAAAGGCTCATCTATTGCAACTTCTCAGCACTAGAGTGCTCTCCCAGTGAAAACTCTCACCACTAGAGAACTCTCCCATTACAGCCACTCAGCACTAGAGGGCTGTCCCATTACAGACTCTCACCACTACAGAGTTCATCCATTACAGACCCTCACAACTAGAGTACTATCACATTACGGCCCCTCACCACTAGAGGCCTTTCCCATTACAGACCCTCACAACTAGAGTACTATCACATTACGGCCCCTCACCACTAAAGGGCCCTTCTATTGCAGCCTCTCACCACCACATAAATCTCCTGTTAATGACTGTCATCACTGCAGGGTTCTTCCTGTCCAGACTCTCATCATAACTGGGTCCTTCCACTGAAAACCTCTCACCACTAGATGGCTCATCCTTTGCAACTTCTCACCACTAGAGTGCGCTCCCATTAAAGACTCTCACCACTTAAGAGCCCTTTAATTGTAGCATCTCACAAATAGAGCTCACTCCAACTGAAGCCTTTCACCACTAGCTGGCCGATCCATTGATTCCTCTCATCACCACAGGACTAGTCCACTGCAGCTTCTCACCACTACAGTGCACTCCCACTGCAGCCATTCACCACTACAGTGCACTCCCACTGCAGCCTTTCACCACTAGATGGCTGACGTGATCTCTTATCACTACAGGGCTAGTCCACTCGTTTCTCATCACTAGAGGGCTCCTCTGTGGCAGCCTCTCGTGACCTCTTCCACTTCAGCATCCTATCAGTAGTGGGCTCTTCCATAGCAACATTTCACCAGTAGTAGGCACTCCTACTGTAGCATCCTATCACAGGAGGGCTCTCCCATTGCAGTCTCCTGCCACTAGAGGGCTCTCTGATTGAAGTCTCTCACCACTAGAGAGCTAGTCTGTTACAGTCTCTAACCAATAGATGTCTCTCCCATTGCAGCCTCGAACCACTAGAGGACTCTCTCATTGTAGCTTCCTACCACTTGAGGGCTCTCCCGCTGCAGTCTCTCACCACTAGAGGGCTATTCTATTGCTGCCTCCTGCCACAAAATGGCTTTCCCATTGCCATCTCCTACGGCTAGAAGGCTCTCCCTTTGCAGCCTCCTACCACTAGAAAGCTATTCTTCTACAGGCTCCCACCACTAGAGGGCTCTCCCATTGCAGCATTTCATGTCTGTTTGTTTTTAATCAGGAGAGACACACTAAGCTGAAGCCTGAACTGAGAGCACAAGAAAGTTAAGTAACTTGCTCAGGGTCACACAGTATGCAAGTAGGGGCTGTGGGATTCAAACCCAGGTCTCCAGGTTTGCAGCTCAGAGCCTTAACCCTTGCACGGCCACAGACTGATACATCAGTCCAAAATTCCTATGTGCTCTAATTCTGTCTGCAGCCTAAGGGTTAAACCACTGCGCTACACTGCCTTCAATGTGGTATATCAGTGGCACAGCACAGGTAGCGGTAGTGGAAGCTTTCAGACACACTGTCCTCCCAATGTGCCACAACCTTGTGTGGAGGGATCACCTCTAGCGGGTGAAGGTGTGAGACTCAGATTCCAAACCAATTCAATCCATGCCCTCCCACTCGTGATCTACAACAGGTGTGCCAATGAGTACCTATTGAGATGGCGGCTTTCTGATGAGAAGCTCCGTTCATCCACTAGGAAAGGACTTCCTTGTGTGTTATGCCTATGTGTATCTAACAGCACTGATACTGGTAGCTTCCACTCAGTTCATAAGAAAAACAGGTGAGCAGGTTTCCTTTAAGAGCACTTTTCCTGCTTATTTTAAAATCCCCCCAACCCCAACACACAGAAATTCTAAAAGAACATTACCTGTCCCAAAGTGTAACGCTGTATTAATGAACATTTTTCAGTGATTATAAATTTTGGGCTGGGGGTCATATTTTGGCTCCATGCTGCCAGGAGTCTAATCCCTTCCACTTCTTGATTCAGAGATACGCCGTGTACTCTAACATTTTGTAATGTAAGACTATGGAGAGCGTTGACCCGCACAGGGACCCATTTTAAACTAACATCTGTTTTACTATTTTAGAGTGCCACTGAAAACAACTCCAGGCCACTGCTCAATTAACAAGGCCCTTGTTAGTCAAGCAGTGACTTAGATTTGTTCAAATTAGCACTCTACAATGGTAAAAAAGTACTTTAAAATGGATCCCTATACAGGTTCATGGAGCACAGCCCCACGCACTCCATAGTCATACATTACAAAATGTGAGCGCGCAGGAGTGTGTGTCTCTAAACTGGGATGTGGAAGGAATTCTACTCTCAGCACCACAGAGCCAGATACAATCCTTTCCTTCCCTAATTATGGCACTGAAAAAGTGTTTTTAAGTTGAGCACCAGAAAAGGTGCTCTTTAAAGAGATGGTATCCATGCCAGTCTGTTCTTCCATAAGCACGTTTTAGCTTGTTATGTGTTACTAGGGAATACAATTTTTTTTAAAATGACAGTTTTCTTCCTTATGGTCTAGAAGACATTTTGGTAGCCTGCCCTGGAAGTTTGTATAAAATGCTCTCGGCTGTCCCAAACAGCACTCACTGTTGTTGTTTATGACATCACAGTGATTACCATGGCAATAGACTATGATGTGATGTGATGTGATGTCAGCTAGGGACAGTCAGACACAGTCTGAAAGGCACCACGAAAGAAGCGCTGCCTTATCAGAAATATTTAGTAGACTAGTGGCAGGAAAAAGTAATAGAGTACAGTAAACATGAAAGTGAAACGTTTAGCTGTAACAAGGCAATGTTCCTACTGAGGGGATACCATGACAGCACACACCTTGAGAGTGAAGCTTGGGAACTCTCTATGACGTCACCAAATCCCTGAGACAGAAACACAGCCTTGCCTGAGGAGTTTGCTTTATTTTAAATAGTATGTGGCTCTGCAATAAAAAAGCCATTTAATTTTTTTTTCCAAAACGATCGTAACACTCCCCTACCCCCTCTTCTGCACCTAACTCTCCTCAGCCGTTGGGGATTTCAAGGAGCTTACCTGACTTGGAGACAGAAGAATCAAAGATTACAGCAAATCTTTGTATTTTAGCAGGTTTGCTGACAGGCTTACAAAACAAGCATTTGTTAATGCCGAATGTTTGCTTGCTGGCGTTAGCATTGGTAGAGAAAGTCCAGAAGGGGTATTGCTAAGCTTAATGGAGAAAAGGGAGCATGTGAGGAGGAGGACCCTGTAAAGGCATCTATCCTAAATAGATACTTTTGCTCAGTATTTACTGAAGAGAAGGTAGGGCAGGGCCCACAGCTCAGCATCATGGACACAGGGGGGAGGGAGGTGAGCACTACTCCCTTCACAAAAGAAAGGGTCCTACAAGAGCTTGCTAAGCTCAGGGTGGATAAGGCAATGGGACCTGATGGCATACATCCCAGGGTACTTAAGGAGCTAAAGGAGGAACTAACAGAGCCATTAGCAGAATTGTTTAGTGAGTCTCTGAGCACAAGAGAGGTCCCAGAAGACTGGAGAAGGGCTCATGTGATCCCGCTCCACAAGAGTGGTAGCAGGGAGGAGGCGGAGAACTACAGACCAGTCAGTCTTACCTCAGTAGTGGGCAAGATTATGGAGGCACTCCTTAAGGAAAGGACAGTGCAACACCTGGAATCCATAGGTGCACAGGATCCAAGACAGCATGGGTTTACAAAAGGAAGGTCCTGTCAAACTAATCTCATAGATTTCTTTGACTGGGTAACCAGGGGGAGCAGTTGATGTCACCTACCTCGACTTCAGCAAAGCTTTTGACACTGTTCCACATAGAAGATTGATAAATAAGCTGGGTAGGCTCGGGGTGGGTCAAGTTAGTCAACTGGGTAGCAAGCTGGTTGGCGGGCAGAAAACAGAGAGTGGTGGTAAATGGTATACAGTCAGAAGAGATGCAAGTCACAAGGTACCTCAGGATCAGTCCTGGGGCCAGTCCTCTTCAACATCTTCATTAGTGACCTTGCAGATGGACTAGAGGGTAAGGCTTGTCTGTTTGCAGATGACACCAAGATCTGCAACAGAGTAGATGATCCAGATGGGGTGGGCAGAATGAGAAGAGATATGGATAAACTAGCAGAATGATCAGAAGAATGGCAACTGGGATTTAATGCAAAGAAGTGCAAAATCATGCACATAGGGAAGAGAAACCCTGAAGCCACCTATAGGCTGGGAGGGGAGTTGCTAGCAGTCACGAAGGAAGAAAGAGACTTGGGCATCATCATCACTGATGACCTAAAATCATCCAAGCAGACCTCTAAAGCAGTAGGTAAGGCTGGGGGGGTGTTAGGGTGTATTAGTAGGGTTATCACAAGTCGTAAGAGGGGTAATAATCCTCTGTACAAGACACTGGTTGAGGCCCATCTGGAGTACTGCATGCAGTATTGGAGGCCACACCTTCACAAGGACATTAACCAAATTGAGGCAGTCCAGAGAAGGCAACCAAGATGGTGCAGGGACTGCATCAGAAGACATATGAGGACAGATTAACGGAGCTCAATATGTATACCCTTGAGCAAAGGAGGAGAGAGGTGATATGATCAAGGCATTCAAACACCTTAAGGGCATAAACAAGGTGAAAGAGTCTAACATGTTTAAATATAAGAAAATAGCAGGACAAGAGGACACAGCATGAGATTAGAGGGAGGCCAATTAAGGGGAATGTGAGAAATTCTTTTCACAGAAAGGGTGGTGGATGCATGGAATGGCTTACCACAAGAAGTGGTGGCTATGAATACAGTGCAGGGCTTCAAACAGGCATGGGATAGGCATAAGGGAGCAATACAAATGACTATGAATAGATAGGCCACTGACAGAGCAAAGGCCGATGGCACATTTATAAGGTAGAAAAAGAAATGGGCAGACTGGATGGGCCTTGCGGTCCTTATCTGCCGTCAACTTCTATGTTTCTATGTTTCTATGTAGGCATTAGAGAGCTGCATAATAGAAATGGCAGTGAAGTATTGAACTGAAGCCAACCCCACCACCACCCTGCAGAGACTGACAGACATTGGGGTGTGCCTTTGGGTCATCAGGAATAATGGCCACGCCATTTCACCACACCTTACTCTGCAGACACCGACAAGTGTCACAGTGTGCCTTGGGGTCTTTGGCCGTTATGCTCACCCCATTCCATCAGGAAATACAGTGAGATGGGTGCTGTATAGGAGAATGGGGTGAACTTTGGGGCCAAAGAGTCCAAGGCGCACCTCAATGCCTTTCACTGGCTGCAGGGTGTGGAATGGTATAAGCATTACAGGAGAGAATCCCAAGTCACACCCCTGATGTCTGTCAGTCTCTACAGGGTCAGAAACCCTAACGTCTCAGGCGTTCGTTGGCATTTTCCCTCCAAATTTTTAACATGGGCTTTTTGTGACCCCCACCTTATGAACAGTGGCAATATCAGTTCATTAGCTGAAAGCTGATTCACAGCGACTACGCCATTTGGCACCACAGGTGCAAAAACACATTTCGAACAGAATGTGAAAAATGACAGCTGTACTGTTCATGGGGAGGTGACAAAAATGGCAATATTGAAAATCTGCAGTGAAAATATTAAAAACAAGCATTTGTCAATGCCAAATGTTGCTTGCTTGTATGTTCTGTTTAGGTATTTGGAAGTCACTGGAGTGCAAATACTGAAAATTCACAAACTTACGAGCGTGCATAGGAACTGCGCAACGCATGCTCGTAAAACAGTCATTTTTAGGAATTTTTTCACCAAATTTTCAACATAGCCATTTTAAGACCTCTGCTCATGAACAGTGTCACTGTGATTTTCTTAATGTGTCCCATACATGGATTTCGCACACCAACTGCGCCATTGTGTGTTACATGGGCAGAAACACATTTTGGGCAAGATGTGAAAAATGACAGCTGTACTGCTCATAAGGAAGTGTGGTAAAATGGCAATGTTGGAAATCTGGAGGAAAATATTGAAATTTGCAAACTTATGAACATGAGGAACTGCTAAACGCACGCTTGTAAACAGTCATTTTTAGGATTTTTTCACCAGATTTTCAACATAGCCATTTTAAGACCTCTGCTCATGAATAGTGTCACTGTGATTTTCTTAATGTGTCCCATACATTGATTTCACACACGACTGGGCGCCATTGTGCGCTACATAGGCGGAAACACGCTTTGGGCAAGATGTGAAAATTGACAGCTGTACTGCTCATAAGGAGATGTGGTAAAATGGCAATGTTGGAAATCTGGAGTGAAAATATTGAAAATTGGGCGAACTTACGAAAGGCATGAACAGCTAACGATGTACAAAAATAAAGTCATTTTGGGGATTGTTTCATTAACTTTCAACATAGGGTTTTTGGGGGCCTACCTCATGAACTGTCATGCTGTTATTTTCGTAAATCGGTCCCGAAAGGTGGTTCCTTGCAGTGACCGCAAAAACACCTTTCAAGGCCAAGTAACAAAATGACAGTGATATAATTCATGAGGTGGGGTCCCAAAAACCCCATGTTGAAAATTTGGTGAAAAAATTCCCAAAAATGCCTGAGATATGCATCAAAGATGAAAAACCCCTATTTATTATATTATACAGCTTACTGGCATTTCCCCAGTTCGCGGTCGGCTTTGAAGAGTGCAGACGTGTTCCTGGTCCACCAAAGATCGTCGCTACCAGACTGGAGGTAAGTATGGGGTGAGGGGGGTGGGGAGGCAGGTGCACAGAGGGTGGGTGCGTGTGGGGGAGCGTGTCAGGACAGTCAGCAAGGGAAGGTTTCTCTTTCAAGTTCTTTTTTCCTTTGGACGACGCGGGACTTTTGCCACGCTGGGGTGGGCTCCCAGCATGGCAACTGGAAGGCTGTTTGGGGCGGGGCCAGCAGAGCCGACAGGGGATTGGGCACCCCCTTCGGCCATACGGACTCTTGCCATGCTGGGGTGGGCTCCCAGTGTGGCACCCGCTTGTCTGTTGGGGGGGACAGTGGAGCCGATGAGGGATTGGGCACCTCTGTCAGCCATACAGTGTGTTGAGGGGAGCGCATTAGCATGCAATATGTGTGCGTGCATACATGTGTGGGGGGGAGGGCGTGGCTATTTTCTTTCAAGTTGGTGGCAACGTTCGAAACTAGTGTCACCAGCTGTGTCCCCCATTATTGGTGGACATCATACATGCCCCAAAATGCTGTGCCGCTATTGGCCACAACAGCGTCATACCTCCAGAACCTGCTTCAGCACCAAGCTGCGCAATATGTTTCTTTTGCTACAGCAAGCAAACATAAAACAAGGCTGCCATTTTAATTTCTGTTCTGTCTGCTGCTGTCATTGTGTTCTGAGTGGTGATGGACTTTTTGAAAGTGAGAGCTTTAGGCAAGATGAACATAGCACTTGCAAATTTGGAATTGTAAAGTTGTCAAACATAGCAGTGACAGAGCCACCATGGTACAGCAGTTTTTATGGACCTTTGAACTGCGGTAACATAAGCAATAAGCCACAACATGGTGTGCACTATAGGATTTCAATGCACACCCTAGGAATGTAGTAAGGCACAAGGCTAAAGGCCGGATGTCCTGACTCCTGCAAAGTGCAATACAATCCTATGATGCGCATCCTGGAGGGGTTTATTACACTTATAAAATGGCTCTAAGTTGGATTTGGGGTGAGAAAAATTAGATTTGCACCTGACCATGCATTTATAGAGTTAATGCATGGTCAGTTAATGTCTCTCAACCAATGAAATTTCTAGATTTTTGCCATGTTATAAAAGATTTTAATGTAATGATTTAAAGAGACCTTTCCTGATAACTTCTTTGATACATGTTTCGAACAGTTCAATTAGATGATTCTAACAATTTGATGTCTGTTAGATTGATTTGTGTTGCAATAAACCATATCGGTATTGTTGTGTTTATGTTTTATGATTTCTCACATTATCATACAAACTTTATAACAAACTTGCATTATCAACAACCTTCTTTATAAGTAAAATATCTTTGTAATACATGTTTATTTTGGTGATTCTTGTATGCGTGTATTGGTTTATCTTTTTAATTGAAAATTCAATAAAATCATTAATGTAAAAAAAGGATTTTAGTACATGCCCTGGGGAAATTAGGCACAAAGTCAAAGGCAGCATGTCATTAGGAGGCAGTATAGCATAGTGGTTAAGGACACTGAGCCACAAACCTGGAGATCTACGTTTGTTTTTATTTTATTCTTTTGTTAACCAAATAAGGCCCACTAGGCACAGGTACCTGTCTTCAGGGGCAACCTTGGAGCACTGGGGAGTTTAAGTGAGTTGCTAAGAGTCATACAGTATGCAAGTGGAGGTTGAGGGGAAACAAACCCAGGTCTGTCTGAATCAAGCTCATTCATAGCTCATTACTCTGACCTCTAGCTACACTGCCAGCCCCATTTGAATCCCATCAGCCCCCACTTGTATACTGTGTGACTCTGACCAAGTCATTTTACTTCCTTATGCTCCCAGGTTGCACCTGAAAATAAACTCTGGCTTAGTATGCCTTTCCTGGTTAAACAATTTCCCCGTTCCCCCTTCCTTATGCCCCAAGAAGTGCATTCAAATCCTTAATGCACACACTGGAGTGCTTTATTGCACTTATAAAATAGTTTGCTGCTCTTATGCATAATTTGTCAAGTGAAACATTTTGTTATATTTTTTAATATGACTATTTACATAACTCATTTGTTGAAAGACATTTTAAAAACAAAATATAGACATGAAACAGTCCCTGATTTTGTAGATAATTATACTTTTTTGTCTTAGTAATGACATCCAGTACCTGCCTGTGGGGTGCTAGGAATTTAATGCACAGTCAGGTGACATCTCTCAGCCTATGATGTTTCTAGATTTTTTCTTGCCCTTTTATAGCAGGATTTTTGAGAGTATGGAAATCCATACACAACACTCAGCCATATATTTATACTATCATCTTTGTCAATATAATAGTTTGAAGCACACTATTTTAGTGGGCACACTGTCAGCTAGATAGATAGATAGATAGATAGATAGATAGATAGATAGATATGTAACCCCTAGATGGCGCTATCCCCGGGGCTACTACCCCTGCCTGATTTGCCACTAACAGGTTGAGGGGCCTGGATCCAATGGCGGGTGCCTCCACCCAGAGGTCAGGGTTTGCAATAGTTAAACTAACTTGGTCACAGCCCTCTGGGACACTGCAACCCCCTTTCTTCCCACTAGTGGCCCACACAATATATCAGAATTACCTTCACAGTATACACTTACCCCCAGGACTGGTTCGGCACTGGGACCTCCTGTGAAATAAGATACAGTGCAACAATCACAGTACAGTACTTTAACATAGACAAATACCTCAGGCAGTATAACTTTGCTGAAACAAGCAGCTCTGATTTATTTAGGGGGATATAACAAGGACAGGGGGAAATCAGGTTAATTAGCTTATCACTCTAATCATCTACCTATGGCTCCGTGCACAGGCCTATCCCTATCAGTTACTGTCCCTGGGTACCCAAGCCCTAGTGGCTAGTCCAAACCGTGGCAGCTGGTGTAGGGTCCTTTCACACAGAGAAAGGAAAATTAAACAGTCAGCAGTACAGTAATTCCATTTGGATTTAATGTGGCAATTCAACAGGGAGCGACCCTGAATTAGTACTCACGATCTCCAAATAAGATAGGGTTCTTCAATATCAGCAGGGCTACTCTTGAGCTCAAGAGACTCTTCACACATTTATATGGTAAAAAAGAAGTACTATACCAGGCAGGCTGCTTCTCTATCCGATCGCAATTACTGCACAATACCGGAGAACACACAGCAGATTCAGTTCCTGACAGACCGAGTGCAATTCAACAATTTCTCCAGTCTTCTACAGGGTGAGCCTGGTTTCTACTCTTCAGAGATCCTTTGATTCTTTTCACAGGACGGATTCAGTCCTAATAAGCAGTTACACAAGCTGCAGACCGAAACTCTGGGCCTTACACACGTTTTTTGACTGAAACTGTGCACTGAAGGAGCACAGGGTTTCTTCCTTCTTCACTCCAGAGCTAAAACTGAAACTCCAACAGACAAAACCGGGCACTTCCTTTGAGTTCCTCCCAGTTCTTGACTGGATTGGCTGTCACTCACAATAGACTGCTGCTGTTGGTCCAAAAAGGCGCCGAAGTCTAAACTACATCTCCCAGAGTCACTGTCTAATACAATCCTCTTGTGGCTGGCTCAGATTATGAGTCCAAGTTCTGATTCGTCCAAGGCACCATTTTAGAGCTAGCTTACCCCACACTGATTGGTCCAGTTCAGCAGTTCAAAACCAGAATGGGGAACTAGGCAGACACAGCTCCGACTGCAAAGAAAGCAGGCCAGACAAACTGTAATTTCATTATTACTATAAATGACTTCTGGCAAACAGCCACATCCTTCAGATAGGTTCCCTTTGCACTCCCAGTGACTGCAAAAATGGAGTGAATTGGCAGCAGTTCGAGTGGTACTCAAACAGAGAAGCACACAGTCCCCCCATACAAACTAACCATGTCTGCAAGCAGACAGCTCCTAAAGAGACAGTACCAGAGGCTCTAAAAACACTCACTGATAAATGGCTTAAACGCCAAACACCATTCAGGCTTGGAGCATTCAAGCAAGCTCCTGGAAGTCTTTTGGGAACCCCCATTTGCAGGGGGGGTTACAGATAGATAGATAGATAGATAGATAGATAGATAGATAGATAGATAGATAGACAGACAGATAGATAGACAGATAGATACAATTGATACGATAGATAAGATAGATAGATATTGTCGATAGATAGATACTGTCAGATAGATAATGATAGATAGATAGATAGATAGATAGATAGATAGATAGATAGATAGACCTCCCCACATAGATTAAAAAAATAAACTAGGGTGCTACTGGTTGATTTTTCTTCTCTGGAGAAGACAATAATCTTGGTCTCATCCTGTATGCGTAGTCCAAGAGTCTGCACCACATAAACAAACTTATCTCAATCAAGAATGTTTTTCACGTCCTGTAAAGCTATTTGCTTCATCCTGCAGTAAATTTCTGTTTGTGCATTGAAGCTGGACTGTGATTGTTTTGTTATTGCTGTTGTTGTTTAACAATGGTGTGTCAAACAAAAAGGGAGAAAGGGTCTGAGTGAGAGGATGAAAAGAGAAGAAAACTGTATATTAATACAGCTGCGGAGACCACTCTTAGGATTGCAAGAGTGGTCTCACATGATTCTTAGGGTATGAGAACACAAACCAAAGGTGAGCAGTTCTGATACCCTACGGATGTAAGTGAGACACTCTTACAACTGTAAGAGTGGTCTCTGCGGCTGCATTAAAATATTATTGATCGAGATTGATCTATAATATATTAAAATGTAATAAAACAACCCCAAATATGCCAGTTTCCAGGGCAGCAGCTGCATGTGAGACACTCTTCACAAAATAAGAGTGTCTCACATGCAGAGCAAAAGAGCGCTCTGATCAGTCAGGACCACGCCCTCGATCTTTAAGGATGAGAATGAGAGGGAGGGAGGAATGATGGTAGTGAACAGAAGGGAGTTGAAGGGGGAGAAAAAGTGGGAGAGGGTGAAGGAGAGCCAAGGTGAAACATAAAACACAGATGTGGAAAAAAGTCTTGAGGCCCATTCAGTCTGCCCCGCCCTAGCAAGTGTTGTTTGTGAGGGCAATTGTGGCCCTTCACTCCTCTCCCTCCTGCTCTCCCATTGTGGCCCTTCACTCTTCTCCCTCCTGCTCTCCCATTGTGGCCCTTCACTCCTCTCCCTCCTGCTCTCCCATTGTGGCCCTTCACTCCTCTCCCTCCTGCTCTCCCATTGTGGCCCTTCACTCCTCTTCCTCTTGCTCTCTTGCTGATGACCCTACCTGCCCTCTGTGACTGGCTCACCCATGTTTAAAGCAGCAGTGCATGACACTGGTGAAAATGTGGGCATATACTTGTAGCCACCTCAGAAACAAAGAAACATTAAAAACGATGGCAGAAGGAGACTGAGGGTCCATCAAGTCTGCCCATAAAATACCTAGTGTCAATCTGGAGACTTAACCCCGCAACCTTCTTTATCTGTGCCCTCACTCTGTCCTACCCATGCTTGAAACTCTCCACAGTCCTAGCCCCCACCACCTCTGCTGGCAGACTGTTCCATGATTCCATTTCCATCTTTATGAGAAATAGTGTTTTCTCAAATCTCTTCTGAAGCTCCCCCTCTGGAGCTTCCACTCATGCCCACATGTCATTGTGTTGGTGCTCCTAGTGAACAGTACCATGTGGGGCACTCAATTTATGCCTTTCAGGATCTTAAAGGATTCAATTTTATCCCTCCACTCCCTCCTTGCCTCCAGTGAGTACATGTTCAGCGCTCTTAGTCGTTCCACATAGGAGACCCCCGAAGGCCATGTATCATCTTTGTCACCTGTCTGCACATACTGTATCCTGTCCTTTTCCTTTCTTAGATGACGGCCTAAAACTGGACACAGTACTCCAGGTGTGGCCGCACCAGGGAACGATAAAGAGGGGAATCACCTCCGTGCTCCCGCTATTTATCCCGCTCCCTGGACACCCCAACATCCTGCTGCTTTGCTGCATGCTTTGTTACAGAGGCTTCATTGTTTCAGACCTTCACAAATGATGACTCCCAGGTCTTGCTCTTCTGCAGTAGTGCTACGTTTAACACCATTTAACCAGTGGTCTCTCCATGGGTGCCTTTCCCTAGGTGCATTACTTTGCACTTCTTCACATTAATCTTCAGCTGCCACATGTTTGATCAACTTTTAAGCCTTCTGACATCTTCGTTAGACTTCCTAGCACCCTCTGCATTGTCTACCCTACTGCTAAGCATAGTGTCATTGGCGAAAAGGGCAAGATTTACCTGAATTCCTTTGTTGATGTCACTAATGAACATGCTGAAGAGGACAGGGCACAGGACCAATCCCTGAGGTTCCCCTCTTGTGGCAGCATTCTCCATGGATGATCTCACCCCATTTACAACAACCCTCTGTCTCCCATCCCTAAGCCAATTTTCCACCCACCTGACTATGTCCTGTGCAGTTCGAAGGTCCTCCAACTTCTTCAACAGGCACCTGTGAGGCACCAAGTCAAAGGCTTTACTGAAATCGAAGTAGAGGAGATCCACTGCATGGCCCCTGTCAAGCTTCCTTGTCACCCAGTCGAAGAAGACAATAAAATTGGTTTGGCATCACCTCCTTGCCATGAAGCCATGTTGTTTACTGTACTGGAGATCGTTTACTTCCAGGTATTCCATGAGGTCCTGTTTGATAAGGGAATCCATCAGTTTTCCCAAGAACTATGTAATGTCCCTTTGAGAGTGTCTACCGACCTCTAGTGGTGTGCCAGTTCTCTATGCCTTTGGAGGACTGGGTTAGCTGGTCTGACTTGGGCATTCCAAAGAAGAGGAGTCAGTGTTCTTTGCTGGAGGGCAGGAACTGCTGAGTCAGAGTTGATGGGAGATGTACTACTGGCACACTGTGCCTGTTCCCACTGTACCAAAAGTTCCCGTATAGAGTCTGGCATTGGTATAAAGTGCCCACACATAGCGGCAACCATCTTCAAAAACCTTTGAAAGAGGAGTGCCCCCCTTCAGTAGGAGAAAAGTCCATCTTAAGTGAAAACAGAGGTTGTCTGTGAGTAAGTTGGTGCCAGAGAGTCCGATGGACAAAGGATCAGAGGTGATGTTTAATCTTTACTAAACGTGAAGTGACCAGTCTGGTGCTCAGCAGTGCCGTCCCTCTCCCAGAGAGGGACAGTGACTGGCAAACTACAGATTCTTGTCAGAGAACAGGAATTTTACCTCAGAGTGTGTTCTGAGGGACAATGTTTGCCCATTAGCAAAGTCTGGTAGTGCCTGTTGGCACCTAAGTGATGCCCAGGTGGGCAAATGCTTTTTCTCTTTGGCAGGATGACATTCTGATTGAAATGGCAATGAACAGACTCTGTCTCATCCCTACTGTATCCCTTCCCCCCAGGCTGCACCGGGATATAAGCAACCTGTTGCTCAGTGTGCCTTCCTGGTGAAACATTTCAATAAATAAAAATAAATAAAGAATGTGTCCTCAAATTTCTCCTAGGATCATTTGGTGCCACAATGTGCCAGCCAGTGAGACTGTGAATTTGTCAAGTGACTAGTAAAGGTAGAAAATGGGTTAGAAGAGAGCCGTGGAGTCCCCACCCATGTAGCAGCGGTGGGGAAGTCTGTCAGTGGGTAATGCCTCCCTCAGGGTCGTACTGTGTCAAACAAAGTACCTCACCAGAGTTGAAGCCAACTCAGAAGAGAGTAATGCCTGATCAGCTTTTGGTGATAAGATGAGACTTTGGCAGTTGGAAACAAAGTGCCATCTATCAGTGTGCTCAAATAAAGAAATAAAGGATCCCATTTCGTTTATTTCCCCTGTTTGGACACTTGTGTTTTGCCTCCAAATTCTGCTAACCACCTTTGTCCAAAGCCTTGTCAGCTCTGTCATGTGTCAGTGGAGCCCTGGAGTTCACCTCAGGCTCAGGAGGTCAAGTAAGTGTTTTTTGTAGTTTGTTGTGTAGGACCCCTTCAAGGTGACCTTTTACACAACTATATCCCTTAACAGCCTCGAGGGAGACCTTACATTTTTTTTTATTCTAGTTCAGATTTCCTCTGATTTCCTGACTTGTATGCTAAACAGGGGTACGGCAACTGAAACAGAATGCAGAAATATGCAAGGCAATGTACACAGGGGAACAACATGGAAACAGACTGTAGGATGAGGGGTAGTGGTGAGAGAATGACTAAGGAGAGGAACTGGGACTGATGATACAGAGCAATCTGAAACATCAGTGCACTGCATTAGTCCAGTGGGGGGAGGGGCAAACAGGAAGCTAAGATGCCTAGGAGGGGTACGAGTAGCAGAAAGAGGGAGATAACTCTGCCCCATACCTTTCCCTAGTGCCTCCTCACTTGGAGCCCTGTGTGCATTTCTGGAGCTTGTACTTGAGGAAAGACAGGGACAGGGTGGAGGCAGTGCAGGGAAGGGAAACTAAAATGATTCAGGGACAGAAGGTGAAGTCTTACATGAAGCGGTTGGTGGACCTGAACAAGTCCACTCTGGAGGTGAGAAGGGAGCCAATATCTCAACTTAAAAATGCTTCCTTGGGGTAAATCAGATAGACAGTAGAGAGCTATACACTCCAGGTGGGAATACAGGCACGGGGGGCAGAATTTAGGAGGGATGTCAGGAACTATTTCTCTACCAAAGGGGTTGTGGATGTGTGGAATAGACTTCTAAGGGAAGTTTTCTATACAAAATCAGTGTGTGTGGGGGGAATCGGGGATTTAAAGCAGCAGTGCGTGATAGCAGTTAATATTTTGACCTATACTTTTTGATTCTATTTTAGAGTGCCCCTTACCTCTAGACTTGTAAGATATCCTTTTTTTCCACATTTTAACTCTAATTTTGTACTATTTTTTTTACAGATGAAATAACAAAAGAAGTGCTCCTTTTAACGTGGTTCAAATCAGTATTTTTGGTTGTTTTTGAACACCCATGGTTTAAGATCACTTTTCTTGTGACTATAATGAACAAGCATCCAGTAACACTGCTCCCTGACCTTATGGGACACAGGTGTACAAGGACACCTGGAAGTGCTGATGAGAACCTGATCCAAGCCATATTAAAAGGGGTGCTCCTTTTATTTCAAATGTGAAAAAAGTGCTAAGGCAGACTCAAAATGTGGAAAAAGGGTATTGTACAAGTCAGGAGTTAAGGGGCAATTTAATATAGAATAAGAAAGTATATATCACAGTTTCACCTCTGCCATGCACTGCCATTTTAAAGTAAAACAGCAGGCAAAAAGCCACTCTAAGAATACTGGCAATAACCATACACAATCATGCAGTTTTGCTGACCCTGTATTATTATCTGATTGCCCATCATTGCTAGTGGATACAGCCCTCGTGCAACTGAAAGACCGAAGAGTCTCACAGCATATATGTGATGTTTTATGGATGAGCAACTGTGGGTGCTTGGGGTGAGAGATACCCATCAACACAAAAGTATATAACATAGGCAGTGTGCTGGGGAGTCTCTCCACCCACCAACAGCTGATCCAGTTTTGGGAGGCGCCTGGGTCACTACTATGGTCCTGAGGGGAGTCGGCAATCATCCTACCAGACAGGGGGTGTGCTTCCATCTTTCATCTTCCTCTTGTTGTGCTAGTCTATCTCCCTGTAAGTAAAGTAAAGTAAGTAAAGTAGTACAGTAAAGTAAGTAAAATAAGTAAAATAAAGTAAGCAAAGTAATAAAGTAAAGTAGTAAAGTAAGTAAAGTAAGTAAAGTAAAGTAAAGTAAATAAGTAAAGTAAGTAAAATAAAGTAGTAAAGTAAGTAAAGTAGTAAGGTAAAGTAAGTAAAGTAGTAAAGTAGTAAAGTAGTAAAGTAATAAAGTAAGTAAAGTAGGTAAAGTAAAGTAAAGTAAGTAAAGTAGTAAAGTAAGTAAAGTAGTAAAGTAAGTAAAGTAGTAAAGTAAAGTAAGTAAAGTAAAGCTTAATTTATATTTGGTGCCCAAACCTAGAGGCTCTGGGCACCATTACAGATAAAAGACAGGATTTAAGGCATCTTATAAAATGGGCTTAAAAAATCCACAATGCTGACTGGCTAAAACCTAGTTTCAGCCGTGTCCTTATCAGCATGTATTGTGCCCACCGGGACTACCCACTACCCCCCAGGGCACACAACACCACCAAATCACTGAGCTTTGCCAATCGGAAACAAAAGCTTTGACTGGCACCGCTCAGTAAACCGCTAGCATGCTGCTCTGCTCTCCTCATTCAGGCATACATTTCACTCTTCAGTAAAATGGCCAGAAAACAACCAGTCAACCCAGTTTAAAAATCACACAGCCTCTTCGAAACTGAGCATTTCGGGGACTTCCGGTGACGCAAGCATTGCTTATGGCCGCTTGAAGCTGAAGCTCTGCCTGACTTGATAAAATCCTAAACCATCCTGGCATCCAAAAAGAGACAAAGGGCTAGAAAACCTTCAAAAGCTAGCCTACATATGGTGAAGAGACAAAAATTGAGAGAATTCGAAGCACCGAGCGTGTCTAGGGAGCCGATCCAGTGGACCATAGCCTGGCAACCCCCACTAGCAACTAAACAGAGTTCGCGGAGTGAAATGACTGAACCTGAACTGGAACAAACGGAGGATGGTAATGATGAGCCTGAATTTACAATTACTTCTAAACAACTTTGTACCCAGTTAAGCACAATCAGTGAAACACTGAAGTGTATTGAAACAGCAGTGGCAGATACTAAATGAGACCACCGGGTAGTCGAGAGGCGCATGGGAGCAGTTGAGGCCTGTCTGACGGAATATTGCAACGAAACCGATGTGCACAACTCCGCATTGCTAAACCTTCATTACAGAGAGATGCAATTGAGTAAAAGTTTGGAAGAACTAGAAAACAGGCACTGACGAAACAATATCAGAGTTCACGGACTCCCAGAAAAAACGGAGTTGGGCGACATGATACTCTTTATGGAGAGTTTGTTGTGGGAGCTGTTAAGCTGGCCCAAGGAGGAGCCATTAGGCATAATTCGAGCACATAGAGCACTTACACTCCCACCAACAAACGTGAACGCCAGACCGAGATCAATAATTAATGCATTTCTGGACTTCAGAGTTAAGGAAAAGGTCTTGAAAATGGCGTGGGGGCGCAAGGAGATTATTTTTGGAGACCAGCATCTTTATTTTGATCATGACTTTGTGGCATCAACATCATTACAACGGCGATTGATACTGGCTGCTATGAAAACCCTGAGGCAGAAAGGGATGAAGGCCTACCTGGACTATCCAACCCAACTTCAGGTGAAGACATGTGAGAGGGCAGTGAAGCGCTTTGCAGACATTGTGGAGGCGAGTGATTTCTTGGTAGATCACGGGATCAAGCTAGATGAGCTGCAGTCTCGTTTCCCAAGGCAGGAGTTGGAGGTCTTGACCTGGCAGTCGACTTCAGGGAGAAGAGCCGAGGCCGGTGGCGCGGACATATGGCAGAAGGTCCACAGGGCAGTCAGGTCTAGGTCGGCATCAGCTGAGAAGGCCGCCACGATGGTGGAATCCCAATTGCAACCCCATAACAACAAGGGGGCAGGCTGAGATGCAACCAAACAAGACTGGGTAACTTTTAATCTGCAGGGATCTGCTAACTTGGATGGAAATGAAGACATTAAAATCTTATGTCTTGAGGGAAAATGAAAAATTTGGAATACTAATATATGTCCAGGATAAAGTCTGAGAGCCTGGTTGGGGGGAAGGGGAGAAACGGGATGTGTAACTAATCAATGCTTATAAAATTACTATCTCTAACCTAACTTACTGGAGGGATACCTTCCCTCGGGACATGAAGGTGCAGGCACACTGTAGCACTGTGGTTATTCAAAGACCTTTGTAGAGATTTACATTGTACAAACTCTGTCCCCTCCCTGCTTCCCCCATTTCCTTTTTCCTTTCCTTTTTTCTTTTCCCTTTCCCTACTCATTCTCTTCCAGATCTCTCCCCCCCCACGGATACCAGGACTTTGTCCACGGTATAAAAATCAAGGATTTTGTCGAGCAGGCTGAAAATAATGTCAAGGCCTAGACGACTTAACAGCCTTAGACCTTGCAAAGGGTGAAGAGGAACACCCCACATTTATAAGCTCAGCTAATCACCCTACTGACCACGGTGTGGAAGAGTAGTCAGCCGGGGAGCACAAAGTATTGTCTCCTCAAGAGCTCCCGTTTTACCATCAGAGTAAAGGAGAGACCTATCTAGGGTTATATAGATCCTTTCTTGATCTTTATGTACCATCTGAAGTATCACCTTGAAGTACACAATGCATCAAAAAAATGCACAGCATGACAGAGGTGCAAAATCTGTCAATTTGTATATAGTAATGAAGTGGTTTGGAAATGTGATTTTTTTTAATGTTCTTTGGCAAAGGCAGTGTGTGTGTTGGCGTAATTTTAGAGGGGGGGCCCCTGGGGGTCAGATCATATCTTTTTTTATGGTTAACGGAATATGGGTGACATCCAAATAGTTACATACAATGTAAGAGGCCTGGGGAGCCTTATCAAAAGGGCGAGGGTTTTGAGAGAATTGAGAGATTTTAAGGCAGATATTGCCCTACTCCAAGAGACCCATTTAACACAGTTAGAACACTCTAAATTAAAGAGGACATGGGTTGGACATATTTTCTTGTCCTCTTGCCAATCCAATCCACACAAACGAGGGGTAGCTATACTGATAAGGAGAAATCTCCCTTTTAAGGAGACAATCGTGAGGTCCGACCCCGAGGGAAGATATATATATGCAGAGGCAGACCTGGGTGCTCATAAGTGCAGCATCCTTAACATATACGCCCCCAATGAGGAAAACCCTAGGTCAACTTTTCTAACAAAGATGATGTCGGCACTTCCTAGGTTCGACTCAGTTCTTAGGATAGTGGGAAGGGACTTTAACACAATTCTCTGTCCCCGGTTAGACAAATCAGGGACGCAGTCAGGTAGAAGATCCAAGGCCTCTACAACACTTCACTGACTCATTCATGAACAAGGTATGACAGATGCATGGAGGTTTCTGCACCCCACCAAGCGGGATTACTCTCTGTACTCACCCAGACATTTAGGCTACAGTAGGCTTGATCTCCTGCTGGTTCCCACAGACTGGACCTGGGCATTAAATTCAGCCAGAATAGGTAGTTTTACCTTATCAGACCATGCCCCGGTCTTGCTAAAGTTACGACTGGGAATCACGAACCGCCATCAGACGTGGAAGTTATATTTGAGCCTTATTAATAAAGAAGAATTTAAAACAATGATGAGAACAGAGATTAAACTATTTCAAACATTTAATAACCAGGAGGATACCGCCCCACAATATATTGGGATACTCTGAAAGCATATATAAGGGGCAAAATTATCGTCTATGCTTCTAAAGTTAACAAAGATAGAAAAGAGGAACAGATAAAGCTAGAAAGGGCAATAACGGAGCTGGAAACTCAACATAAGTGAGACAACCTGATATAGACAAAAAAGAAATTAGAGGAGGTCAGAGAAAAGTTAATACGATTAGTAAACCATCAAATAGAAGCTAGTTGTAGGTATGCCAGACAGTTATTTTACAAGAAGGGCAACAGGGCTGGAAAGTTGTTAGCGGCTCAGCTGCGCAAGGAGGCAGCGTCGAGGGCAGTACTAAAACTTAGAAGGGGATCAGATCAATGTCTGGTCACATCCCAAGCAGACATAACAAAATGTTTTGCTGACTTCTACCAGAAGTTGTATGCTGTGGAAAGATGCCCTGATCATGAGGCTAACATCGCCCAATATCTGAGGGGGATTCATCTCCCAGTCCTAGATCAGTCTGGATGGGAAAAGTTGGGGGCCCTGATTACTATGCAGGAACCTAGAAGTCAAATTTTCTTACTTAAGAATACAAAGACTCCGGGATTGGATGGGTACCCCGCAGAATTTTATAAGACTTTCCAGACAGACCTTCTTCCCATTCTATTGGAGTCCTTTAGCGCTGTCCTGAGAAAGGACCTACTGATCCCTCCATCATGGAACTATGCAAGGATATCGGTACTGTTAAAACCAGGTAAACCACCAGAGGAATGCAGATCATATAGACCCATTTCCCTGTTAAATACAGATCTAAAATTATTCACAGGTGTACTAGCTCAGAGGCTCCAACTGGTCATTGGGGATCTCGTACACCCGGATCAATCTGGTTTTATATCCGGAAGACTCCTACAGGGTAACATTAGATGTCTCCTGAATATAATTTCTTCCCAGAAAACAGCTACATCCCTCAACCTGGCAATAAGTATCGATGCCGAAAAGGCATTCGATAGGGTGGACTGGATTTTCCTTCAATCAGTTCTCAAAAAGTTCAGTCTGGGTGATAACATTATAGGAGCTGAGGCAGCACTATAATCCCGGCCAGAAGCGGTGATTAGTGTAAATGGATGCATCTTGGACAAATTCCCTTTATCTAGGGGGACTCGTCAGGGATGCCCACTTTCCCCACTGCTGTTTGCTCTCTCCTCGGAGTCTTTGGCAGAGCAGATTAGACAAGATCCTTGGGTAGTGGGCATAAAGGTGGGCTCCCAGACTCATAAACTTTCTTTGTACGCTGATGACACACTTATTTACCTTGGGGACCTGGTTAGCTCGCTTCCACCCCTTACACAAATTTTAAATCAATTCCAACAAATAGCAGGATACAAAATTAACCCCTCAAAATCTGAAGCTTTACGGCTAAGCAGGCTTCTACCACCTGAGCTGCGATCTAACTTCCAGTTTGCTTGGGCTCCGAATAACATAATTAGATATCTGGGAATAAGAGTCCCAGCAGACACCTCCCAGCTTTTCTCAACAAATTACCCCAGGCTACGAGACGCTATTAGACAAGACCTGAGAAGGTGGAGACTGCTCCCTCTGTCTCTTCTGGGAAGGGTACACTCTATCAAAATGAACGTGCTACCACGTTTACTGTTTTTATTTCAGACAATACCAATTGCCCCCCCAAATTGTTCTTAAAAGAAATGGAACACCTTATAACAAGTTTTATATGGCTTGGTAAAAGGCCTAGACTGAGAAGGGCACTCCTTTGTACTAGGCGAGAACAGGGAGGACTAGGCCTACCAAACATTAAAGACTATTATTTAGTGGCACAGCCCCCTTGGTTATATGCTTGGATGAAGCAGAGGGTGAATAATAGATGGTTCCCTATGGAGCTAGAACAGGCACATAAGTTATCACTTTGGACTCTGCCTACCGCAGCCGTCTCCTCAGGTATGGTCCGTAAGGTGAAAAATCCATGGATATACCCTGCGAGCCTTGCTGGCCCTATGTAGACTACTGAAGGTTCCGGGAGGACTGGGTCCTCTATCTCTCATATGTCACCACGAGACCTTCAGCCCTCCTAGTTTCGATGTGGGATACCATTTTTGGGAGCGCCAAGGCCTTACTAGATTTACTCACCTGCTGGAGGGTGAGACTTGTACCACATTTCAGAAACTAAAGCAGAAATATGGACTCAGAAAGGAAGACCATTTTAGATTTTTACAAGTAAGGCATTTCATACACCAACCTTTACATGTGCAACAGTTGTTAAGACCCTTAACGGAGCTAGAGCAACTTTTTTATAGCTGGATCACTTTAAGAGCTAAGATGAAACCCATCTCTCTGACATATAGGCTAATGACAGACCTATATCCAGGACAAGTTGAAGTAGTCAAACATTGATGGGAAAGGGATTCAGACATACAATTGGAGAGCTCTAAATGGCAGAGGGCTATTGCTCAGGGATGGCGAATTACGGCCTCGCCCTCATGGGGCGAATATCACTGGAAAGTTTTGATGGCTTTTCAGAACCCCACAGTCACACAGTATTTTCACCCAGACAACACAAACAGGTGCTGGAGGGAGTGTGGAGGGGTTGGTTCACATTTCCATATCTTCTGGGGGTGCCCAGAGTTAGAGGGTTTTTGGCAACAGGTACATAAACAGATCCAGAATGTTCTGGGGATCCCCTTCCCAGGAACATTTGAAGCCCTCTGCTTGGGTTTCCCAAGTAATGAATTTATGAGACTCCCTCAACCTCGGAGGAGACTATATCACATCTTCAGGTTGGCAGCTTTAAAGTGTATCACACTTTGTTGCCAATCTACAAAATCGCCTACTATCCATACCTAGAGAGATAAAGTAAATGAGTTAGAACAAATGGAAAGAATTACAGCAACTTTAAGGCTAACTATGGAGAGATTTAATCTAATATGGAGTGTTTGGTATGTGAAAAGTCGCACATTGAATACTTAGAGGGCAAGGGCCCTGAATTCATTTTCTTTGGTCTACAAACCTTAAGGGGAAGGAGTCGGTTGAAGCAGAGGCTCTGACCCACACGGGAGGTGATAGATAAATAGGCTCGTTACACACACACCGCCAGCCAGTTAGTTTAATTATTGGTTTTCCTTTTACTTTTGTTTAGTATAGTCTGATGTATTTTGAAATGGTGAAAGTTATTAAGTTTAAAAATAAATAACAAAAACAGCTCCTCCGAAAGACAGGTGCTCGAGTTACTACTGAAGTCAAAAAAGGAAACCAAAACTCAGCACTCTGTAATTGGCCCCTGATGACGTGCTGTGCATGAAACTGGTCGGGATTGTTTGTTCCTTGTGGTGAGGCTTGGCGTCCTTTTTTGTTAATAAAATATGCCTGTTGTGTACGCCGATTACAGAGTGCTGAGTTTTGGTTTTCCTTTTTGAAGTTATTAAGTTTGCATAGCCATTTGAAAATTTTGGAAGTTAAGAATTATTCTATATTGGAAAGGAGGAATCAAAAACCAAGGAAGGGGAGAGGAGAGAAAAAAAAAGGAGGGGCCTGAAACAAATAAGTACTAAATAACAGAATCAATTATATGAGAACAGAGAAGAAAGAACTACGGAACACCTGGACACCTTCTTGATGTGGACAGTTGATTTGGCCACCTTGGTTTTTTACCCATAATATACAGTGTATCTGTTGTAATATAGATTTCTCTAGCCGTGATGCTACTATATGATTAACTGTACTCCGTTAAGATTGTGACAATTGTGATAGTGGTTGGATATGGCTATGCTGATTTGATTTGATGTAATATTACTGTGCATCAATAAAAACTTAAGTAACAAAAAAAGAAAGTGAGCATTTCAAGGTATACAACCATAATTTTATTTTACTCACTTTCACAGTTCTTTCACTCATCTCATTTGGATTTCTGTTTCCACAATCCTCCTCAAATCTCCAGACTCCATCTGCATCCCACGGACCCCATCTCATCGCACCACCCTCCCGTTTCCTATTCTAACTCCCGGGCTCAAAAATAAATAAATACAAAATATCACATTTCAATAACTCTGCAGTAAAAGTCATTTATTTTTTCAGCACGACTGTCGCAGTTTCAAAACCTCAATCCAAGAAATGCACACATACGGCAGCCGCTGAGGGACACGCTCGCTCCGACAGGCAGATATCCTGACTCCCGAACACAACCCCCAAACAAATAAAACTCCAAAGAAAAAACATTTCCTGCCTTCCAAATTAAAGGGGGCCACCATAAGACACAACTAAAACTCCGTACCGACACACTTCCTCACTGATGCTTCTGCACAGGAACACACTCCCTTGCCGACGCTTCAACTAAAAGCGACTATCTAAATTCAACAAAATATAAACAATAAAGAAATCCAACCACCCCCAAAAAATTTACAATTTATATCTGTGGCTCTCTGACAAACGCAGACACAAGGTTCCTACTGACTTAATCAAACAGCTCCATTTAAACACAATGACAAAGAACTACTTTTTCTCTTTTTTTACAAATCACTTTTTTTGTCATTTTTCATATACAGTTTCTGTCTGCATTTTTTTAAATTGATTACTTTACCACACAGCCCATTTTATACGACAATAGCACACCCGAGTGTGAGTTACATGATGATAAGAGCACACCCAGGGACATAAGGCTACACCTCTGGGCGTGCTCTTATCAACTGCAACCCACACCTTATCATGCGTATTATTGCTTGCATAAATCAAACAATTATAATCTCTAAATCAATAACTTATATAAAATCAGCTTAGAAACTATCTGAAAATGCCTTATTAAAAGATAGGTTTCAGGCCCCCTTTGAGTGCATGCACCGTTGGGGCCTGCCTCAAAGATTTTGGCAGCGAGTTCCAGAAGGCCAGGCTAGGTAGGGATACCAGTGATGGGACAATGTCCCCTATATGAGCACATATTGGCATGCTCATGTGATACACAGTGTGACATATCCCACCCCCTCATCCCATGTCCCATGCACCCTACCACCCACATGTCTGCAGGTGCCAGTGCTGCACCAGGACACAGCACCCCCACCAGGAGGTGGCAGTGTCTCTGGGATGCTCCACCCTCCCCACCCTAGCTGGCCTCCAATGAACCAGGCTCATTCCTGAATCCTTGTTATTTTTTTCCTAGTTCAGTTCCTTGGTAACCAGGTAATGCCCACTAGGCGCAAGGCCCATTTTCAGGGGAGTGACCTAGCAGCACTCTTGGAGGATATGTTACTTGCTCAGCCTCACACAGTACACAACTGGAGGTTGCAGAATCAAACCCAGTTCTCCAAGATATAACAAGTCTGCTTCACAGCATGTAACTCTAACCTCTGGACTATACTGCCAGACCCATTAGAAAACACTAATTATAAACACAGGTGAGGTGATATGTTATTATCCCTCTGTACAGACAGCTGGTGAGACCCCATCTGAGTACTGCGTGCAGTTCTGGAGACCCATCTCCGCAAAGACATAGACAGGATGGAAGCTGCCCAGAGGAGGGCACCAAATGGTGCAGGGTCTGCACCGGAAGACATATGAAGAGAGACTTGAGGAGCTTAATATGTATAGCCTCGAGGAAAGGAGGGAGAGGGGGACATGATAGAAACTTTCAAGTACCTCAAGGGAATCAACAAAGTCCAAGAGGGTAGCATCTTTCAAAAAAGAGGTGTGCAAGAACAAGGGGCACAATTTGAAGATGGGAGGCGGCTCAGAGGTAATTTAAGGAAGTATTTTTCACAGAGAGGTGGTGGATGGAAAGGCTTCCAGAGGAGGTTGTGGAGTCAAAAACAGTGGTGGAATTTAAGCATGCATGGGACAGTCATAAGGCCATTCTAGGGGTGGGGTAGAAGAAGTAGGCTGCTGGTTAACTAAGATCTGCAGCTTATCCAGTAGGTAGAAATGGGCAGACTGGGTGGGTCAAGCGCACTTATCTGCCATCAAATTCTATGTTTCTGTGTTTCTATATATGCTTTGTGTTGGACATGGAAACAGAATTTGCTCGAGATAAGGACCACTGGCCCACCTAGTTCAGTGCACTTTTCTCTGTCTAACACCGCAGATCCTACGTGATCTCCAGCCCATTCGTCACACCCTTCCCTAAGATTCCTCTGCCTATACCATACATTCTTGAACCCCACCACTATTTTTCACCCCACCGCTCTGCTGGAAGGTTGTTCCTGAATCCACTACTCTTTCTGTGAAGCAGTACTCTCACATCTCCTGGTTTAACCTCCAGCTTTTTATTGTGCCCCCTTGTTCGTGAGCACCTTTTGTCTGAAAAATACTTCCCTCCTGTACCTTATTTACTCCCCGTGAGGTATTTAAAGGTCTCTGTCATACCACCCCCCTCCTCTTTTCCGGGGTGTACATATTTAGGTCCATAAATCTATCCTTGTAGGGCTTCTGATGCAGATCCAGCACTATTTTAGTTGCCCTCCTCTGGACCACCCCCACTTTGTCTACATCCTTCTGGAGATATGGTCTCCAGAACTGTATACAGTACTCTACAAGGAGTTGTGTTGCTTTATGTTATTATAAATAAAAAATTCCTCTACTCTTGCAAAGAGAGCCTTGGTTCTTTCACATCAAACTGGACAACCACTAGGATAGCACCAAAGGTGGAGAAGGGACCTCGTTTAACATCTCATCTAAAGGCTGGCAAACCCTGACAGAACCAGAGATGGGCAGAACAGACCTTGGTTTAACATCTCATCTAAAGGCTGGCAAACCCTGACAGAACCAGAGATGGGCAGGAACAGACCTTGGTTTAACATCTCATCTAAAGGCTGGCAAACCCTGACAGAACCAGAGATGGGCAGAACAGACCTTGGTTTAACATTTCATCTGAAGGTGACAGAATAACAGATCTATCAGTGGGCAGCCATCTAGGGACCAGGGATCGCAATACAGTGTGGTTAAAGGTAAAGACAGTAGTCGAGTCAGCCACTCAAAAGTAAAGATCCTGGACATCAAGAGGGCAGACATTGCCAAAATGGAGGAACACCTCCAGAAAATCCTGGCAAAGGGGGAGGAGTGGAGAAACAGTGGCAGAAACTTAAAGGAGCCATAGCAGAGACAAGAGACTGCTGTGCAAATATAACAAACAAAGCAAAAGGAAAGAAAAAAAACACTATGGTTTTCAAAAGAGGTAGCAGAGAAGGTTAGGGAAAAAAACAGGCATTCAGAAAGTACAAGGAAACACAGAGGGAGGGAGGGAGTCAAGGAAGTGTACCGGGCAAAACAGAAGGAGGTGAGAAAGCAGTCAGGTGCACAAAGGTGCAAACTGAAGAAAGGACAGCAAAATCAGTAAAAGATGCTGACAAAACCTTTTTCATATATATCAGGGAAATGAAAAAGACCAATTGAAAGATTGGGGTAGAAACACACATGGGGGAAGTGGACATCAGTCCACTCACGGAGGACAGAGTCCCAAAGGAACTCTTGAAACTAAAAGTGGACAAGGCAATGGGACCAGACGGGATGCATCTCAGAATATTAAAAGAACTCAGGGAGGTACTAGGGGCACCACTGACAGCCCTATTTAACAAATCACTGGAGGAGGGAGTGGTGCCAGAGGACTGGAGGAGGGTGAATGCGGTACCACTACACAAAAGTGGGAGCAAGGTGGAGGCTGGAAATTACAGGCCGGTCAGCTTGACCTCAGGGGTGGGGAAAATCATGGAATTCATATTAAAGAAAAGGATTGTGGTGTATCTGGAGGCTAGTGGGGCACAAGACCTGATGCAACATGGATTCACAGCAGGGAGATCTTGTCAAACAAATCTGATAGATTTATTTGATGGGGTAACCAGGGTGGTGGATCAGGAAGGGGCAGTGAACATAGGCTACCTAGATTTTAGAAAGGCATCTGGCACCGTCCCACATAGGAGGCTAGTAAAGAAGTTGTACAGTCTGAGAGTAGGTCCCAAGGTGGTACAGTGGGTCAGAAATTGGTTGAACAACAGGACACAGAGGGTGGTAGCAAATGAAGTACAATCCAAGGAGAGGGGAGGTGACCAGTGGGGGTGCCACAGGGTTTGGTTCTGGGGCCAGTCCTCTTCAATGCCTTCATTAGTGACATTGTAGAGGGGCTGGAAGGGAAAGCGTGCCCTTTTGCGGATGACACCAAGATCTGCAATAGTGTAGACTCTCCAGATGGCGGGGGGATGAGAAGAAACCTAGGCAAATTAGAGGAGTGGTCAAGAGAGTGGCAGCTTAAATTCAATGCAAAAAAGTGCAAAGTCATGTACTGGGGCTGCAGAAATCCTGGAGAGAGGATTACAAAATGGGGGGAGGGGGGATATACTAATAACATCAAAACTGGAAAGGGACCCGGGAGTAAACATAACAGACAACCTGAAGGGGCCAAGCAATGTGAAAAGGTGGTGGGGGAGGGCCAGAGGGATGCTGAGGTGCATAGGGAGGGGCATCACTGGTAGAAAACAGGAGGTGGTGATGCCACTGTACAGACAATTGGTTAGGCCACATCTGGAATACTATAGTCAGTTCTGGAGACCACAGCTCCGAAAGAACACTGGCAGAATAGAGGCATCCAAAGACAGGCAAGAAAAATGGTGAAAGAATTGCACCAGAAAGCATATGAGGAAAGACTGAAAGACCTCAATATGTATATCCTGGAGGAAAGGAGGGAGAAGGAGATATGACAGAGACATTCAAGTACCTCAGGGGAATTAAGAAAGTCCAGGAGGGCAGCATCTTTCAAAAAAAGATACGTGCATGAACAAAGGGTCACAATAAGAGGCTGGGGAGACTCAGGGGAAATATGAGAAAGTATTTTTTCACAGAAAGGGTGGTGGATGCAAGAAACAGCCTCCTAGTGGAGGTTGTGCAGGCTAAAACGATTGGTGAGTTCAAAAATGCATGGGATAGACAGAAAGCAACCCTACTGGTAGGAAAGAGAGGGTAAACTGCTGATCATTTAGGATCAGGAGTTAGTTAAGTAGGGAAATGGGAAGACTAGGTGGGCCAGGCGGTCCTTATCTGCCATCAATATCTATGTTTCTGAGGCTGGCAAACCCTGACAGCACCAGAGGTGGGCAGAATGGACTTCAGTTTAACATCTCATCTGAAGGCTGGGACACCTTGACAGTGCCACAGATGTGCAGAAGGGACTTCAGTTTAATGTCTAATCTGAAGAATGGCACACCCCGACAACACCAGAGATGCGCAGAAAGGACTTTGGTTTACATATATCAGATGACTGAACTCTGTTACAAATGTTACCACATCTTTCTGAGCCATTTCTTCATTAGAATTTCTCCTGCCTTTCTATTCTTGGGGTGAAAAGGTCAGATCTATCGCGTTTCTTCACTTTTCAAAGGCATCCTTCAACATTGTTTCTTGTATCCCCTTGGGTGCAACCTCTGTTATTATGTGGCTGCTTGTTTGTGAAATTCCTGTTCCTCGAGCAGCAACCTGATCATTTCTCCATAGGGTATGGATGAAATCAGCTGCCTGGAATGTGCACTACTAACATTAAGAACTGTGTTCCTGCTGTCTCTTTTCTACATTCTGCAGTTTGAATGTTCTCCCTTGATTTCCTATTAGTTTAAGGTCTAAAAATGAAATTACATTTTTATCTGTCTCGAATGTAAATTTTAGTCCCATATCATTCTCTTCAAGATAGTTTATGAATTCTGCTATCTCTTCCTGTTTACCTGTCCAGGTGACAATCTGTGCAATACCATTGAGGCATATTTTGTATTAGGCCACAGGAAAACCAGAAAGTCTAAGGTTCACTGTACTTGAGCATGTCCTAAAAACCCAAACGGTGGAGACAGTGTCAGGTGCTTTCACAGAAAGAACAGTAATACCAGATGGTTTGAATGATGAAGCTGATTATATACCATACTTACAATAATTATTACTTTTTCTTCTCCTTTCTTCTATTTCAGGTACCAGAGATCACTGGACTAGAGAAACGCCTTGGATCCCAATATCTAACTTATTGCCTGTGTGAGTGCTACATGCCTACACAGCGCTTTGGTTTTGAAAGGCGCTATATAAATAAAGATTTGATTGATTGATACATATTGTGTATGCCCTCTACGCACAGAAATAGTTAAACAAATGGAACTGGGGTGAGGTAATTCCACGCAGTTTAGATCCTGCTTGTTCATACTTGTTCCCATACCCGACTTCTCTCTCCTTGTTCCACTTTTATCATAACCCCCCCACATCCATCCTCCTTCACCCACCCACCCCTTTTCAATTGAAGTATAATCTTTGGAGGTCCTGCCTTGTTTATGAAACTTTAAAATAGAAACTAGGCATTTATTTGTGTACTTTAATCAACTACTTGTCCTGTGGTGCTCACTGTGTTTAAGCCTGGCCCCATCGGATTCCTTGCATGACAGGCCTTATCCTTGTTATGTTCGCCATGTGGGCTAGCGCAAGTCGAACATTTTGTTATGTACAAGGTTTTGAGAGATGTGTCACAGTGGTCCAGTACAGGAGACTCTACAAGGGGCTTGACCACTAATTAGCAAGCCTGATCATGACACTGTTCAGGCACAAAAGTACGTGGACTTCAAAACAATGTGCCGACAGACACATTCATAAATCAGCTCTTTCAGCAAGCACAGCTGATCTCATCATGTGCTCTTAGCTTGCCTGCTTCCTTCCTTCTCAACATTACAGCAATGGAAACTGAAACAGCATGTTAAATATTGGTTGCCTATTAAACTGGAGATTAGTTTACCCCCTTCAAAATGCAACAACTTGCACATTTAAATACTTAGCATTTAAACATTTTCTTGCTACTAGCTTCAGTTGGACAGGTACTCTCTTTCAAGAAAGATTCATACCTCATAAATGTCACCCTTTCCCAGCAAGGAATCTCCTAAAATGATTTACACTGTTTTTAACCTCTTAAGACACTATCTGATAAGCACTGTCTCAGACAAAATTTACTACAGCAGAAGACATCTGCAAAGAACTGTTATCTTTTGTTATTAATTTTACTTTGCTTTTTTTTAAATACTTATATCCTACTTTAGATGGCAAAAAACATTATGAAACATTTAACTCTGGAAGCAGCCACCTATTCAGTTTTCAAATCTAAGTGCTTAGCATAACCAGCAGTATCTGGAATGCATGTTGGTATAGCAGAAGACAGCTGCTACTTTAACCCTGAGACAAGTAAAGAATGGTATCATTTGTTATTCCTTTTACTATGCTTTTGGGGAAAACATTAACCACATTGAGCTACAGTAAACACACACACATACTGCACACACCATCCTCATGGCCACACCATTCCAAATAAATACTGCCATCTAATATGTTTTAAAACAATAAATAAACTGTTTATGTCAGTTTGGGTTATGTGGAATACAATGAAGTTCAGTTTGCAGTAGATTTCCTTCAAATATTTCTTATCCTATAATTTGTATCCTGGACAGCACAAGGTAGATGCTACATCTCATTCTCATAGGGATCTTCATTTCACACATTTTAGCACTGTGTGTACTCAGGTTGTCCCAGATTAGATGCAATATCTTGTTTTCATATTTATACTGTAATGTATTTATTCAGGGTTGCCTAGTCCAGATGTAAAATATTGCTTTCAGCGTGTTCTGATTTTTACACAATGCAGCATAATATTGTGTAGATATAGAGCCCCACTGAAAATAAGATGCCACTTCTTCTGTGAACTATTTAGGCTAAATATATAGCAATCAGCAGGCATATTCTAGGAAAACACATTGTAAAAATGTGTGAAAGGAAGAACCCAGTGAAACTGCCTCTCCACAGATCGGCACTGTGCAAATTCATTAGAAATAATGGGTAAAATCATGGCCACACTGCAAGTGACATTTTACAGGATATGCCAGTTGAGATTCGATATATCATATACTGAATCTCAACTGACATATTCTGTAAAAAGTCAATATTTAAAATGGTTTAAATGCTTTACCCAAATTAAATAAATATTTTAAATATTGACTTGGCTAGTCTTTCCTCATAGGTCTTATCCCATATGCCCTGCACCATTGTAGTTGCCCTCCACTGTACCACCTCCACCTTGTCTATGTTTTTTCTCAGATGGGGCCACCAGAACTGGATGCAGTATTCTAGGTGCAATCTCATGCGTATCTTATACAGGGGCAAGATGACCTTCCTATTTATAGTCCTGATACCCCTCTCTGTGCATCCAAGCATCTGGCTAGACTTTCCAGATGCCTTATCACACTGCCTAGTTTCTCTTAGGTCCTGCGAGATGATAACTCCCAAGTCCCTTTCCTGCTTTGTTACTGTCAGTATCTCCCCACATAGTTTGTACTTTGTCCCTGAGTTCTTGTGCCCTAGTTGCATGATCCTGCATGTCTTTGCATTGAATCCCAGCTGCCATTCTTTAGATCATTTCTCCTTTTTCATTGTGTCTATGCCCTGTTTTTCCCCATTTTCACCTGACTCGCTGTGCCACGGCCGTATGTGCACCTGTGGAGACACATGCATGCTGTGGTTCTGCAGTGCCCTGCCTCTGCTTGCCACCTGCCTGCCTGTGCTACTCTCAGGCCTCCACTTTCGAGCAGTCGGACTGAGGGGGTGACATGGTCCCTCCCCTCGAGAGGAGAGCTGCCTTGTGACTGCTCAGTCCTGCTCTCTCCCTCCCCCCCCAGCAGACCTTTGATGACCCGGGCTCACTCCTGAACCCAGGTCACCAGCGTAACATAAGGTGTGGTACCCCTTGGCTTAACTCTCAGTGCCACTGGGCCGGCTTTCCAGTTTCTTAAGGTCTTCCATCATTCTTTCAACACCCCTGGCATATCCACCCTATTGCATATCTTTGTATGCCCACAGAAAATGACTTCCCTCCAGTCCCTCTGCAATGTCCCCAACAAAGACATTGAAGAGGACTAGCCAACACCAACCCTGTGCCACCCTGCTCCTCACCTCTCCTCTCCAACATACTCCCTGTTTACCACAACCCTCTAGCTCCCGCCATTCAGCCAGTTCTTCACCCATAGAACTATTTTAGGATCCACCTCTAGGCTGTAGAGTTTGTTAATCAGCCTTCTATGGGGGACAGTGTCAAAGGCCTTTCTGAAGTCCTGATAGGCCACATCTACTGCACCTCTCTGGTCCTACCTTAGCTACCCAGTCATGCAGTAGATTAGTACAATGAGTTAGTGAAAAACACAGTGCTTATCCAAAATATAGCAACAGTTAGGGTTAGATGTACAAGTAAAGAAATGCCATATAATGATTCCACCAAGTCACAGTGATGGCAAATTTGCCACAGTCCTTCACACTGATGCAATCTCACTGACATCACTGATGCATCCCAACAATGACGCGACAACATCAATCAATCAATCAATCAAATCTTTATTTTACCAGGCGAAGTACCATTGAGAAATAACTTATTTGCAAGGTGGACCTGGAATGGTGAAGATAATCACAAAGGCAAGACATAATAAGCAAGCAGTAGAATGCATAATCACATTATACAATGACAAGAAAAATCCTGGCTCCTGATTGGTCAGTTGGCCATCACAGCAGGGATGTTATCCTGGCATAACATCATTCTTGATCAAGTAGATGATGGCCTCCTAGATAGTTTCTTTTCTCACTTGATGAGTGTTTGCATCTTTTCTTAAAAACATTTTTTTTAATTGTTTTTTTTTTCTGTATAAAACAATGAGCCACTGTATAATAGGAATAATGCTCTCCAGGGTGAGTGTTATGCAGAGATAACATCCCTTCTCAGGTGTTGGATGCCCTTGACCGGCGGCCTTGGGCGCAACCACCTGAGGTGGGATGTTATCCCAGCATAGCACCCACCCTGTCAGGCATTATTCCTTTATTAGCATTTACATATTTACATATAAGGGTAATTACAAGTAGCACAGTAGGATTCAGTCAGTCACTGAGTGTAGGAAACTTAGCACACTTCAGAGTTACAGTAATGTGTGATTAATAGCGCAGCTACCAATGGTTGATAATATGAATATATACATAAGAAAACAGTACTTACACATGCTCATATATACATACACATATACGCATACATACCTAAACCTACCCTTACACACACATGTTCACACCAACAGATGTGCAGCAGAGAGCCCCATATGAGTTAGAAATTAGACTAAAGGATATATGGATGGCAAATGGTTCATCATGGTAGGCAGCAAGAGATTAATGAGCCTAGGGAATGAGTAGAGGCGGGTGGCGACCGACAAGCCGACCAGGGAACCAGGAGGCCGGAAGAAGCAGGCGAAAAAGAGTCACGGATTAAAGCCGCCAAAATTTTTGCCCCCCCTCCCCTCTCGGTTGTTTCTTTTTATACACCTTTTCCCCGCCAATTCTTTAATCCACGCCCACAGCTAATCTCTTCCTCTACTTTAACCCCCACCTTCCCTCCACAATGCTACTTTGCTTCCTTTTGCTACTGAGCCTCTCATCTTCCTCAATCCCAAATGATAATTATGATATACCCCATGCCATGGTGACTAAGGCAATGAATACGGCCTGCCCACCCCTGCCATCCCCAGTGGACACCCATCAATTCCATATTTATATCCTGCCATTTTTGCACTGCAATCCCTGGGGTATCCCACAAAAAGGCTCTCTATCCTTACAACACTCCTCAAGTGCCTTGCACCCATTTTGGCATTACATTAACCCACTATGCCTGTCCATCAGATTGTTACTTTGTGATAAAATCCACACCCATATAACAGGACCCTCACCCATTACACATTGGTTCCCCACTAAGAGGAGGAAATGCTCTGATCCTCCCTATCCTATCATTTGGTGCCCTCCTCAAACTAATCTTCTTCCTTCTGATCAGTATTGGTACTATTAAATCAATCCTGGCCCCACTGAAAGTTTTTATCCCCATCTGATCTAGCCTCCATAAATGGCCTAAGTTTCCTTCATTTCAATGCCTGCAGCCTCCTAAAAATGTTCTCCTTAATACAGGCCTGGGTTGCACATACCCTACCTGACTTCCTGGTTATCTCTGAAACTTGGCTCAGATCTACAACAAAAGATAGTGAAATAAACCTTCCCAATTACTAGCTCTTCAGATCAGATCGCCCTTCCAGGGGCGGTGGGGTGGCCATCTACATCAAGGAAACCATCTCTGCATCCTGCCTCATTAATACATCCGAACCAAAGGAATTTGAATGCTTGTCAATCAAAATATCCCTTCCTAACATGTCTTCCTTTAAATGGATTGGCTGCTATAGGCCCCCCTCTGCAGGCCTCAAACTCCTATCCCACCTAGGAACAATACTCAATCTAGGCCCTGAAGACACCATCATCCTCGGTGATTTGAATTTAAATTGGTTATCTAATGCATCTGCACCATAGTAACTTCTGTGACACCTATGGATTCACTCAATTAATCAAAGATCCAACAAGGATTAACCTAAAAAATACTACCAACAGTTCACTCCTGGATATCATGATGGTAAACAAGCCTCACTTATATTCTCATGCTGGAGTGCTACCCAGTGACGTAAGTGATCATTGTCCTATAGCTGGCATAAGATCTACACTCAAGCCATCCAATCCTGCAAAATTTCTCCATAAAAGGTCAAAAAAGAATTTCAACATCTCAGGATATCTCCATGATTTGTGCAATACAACGTATTGGTAAGATTTCTACCTTACAACCTCAGTTGAGACAGCTCTTCAGATCTTAAAGGATATTATCACTAATGCCCTCAATATACATGCACCAATCACCAGTGTCAGAACCAAAGTAAAATCTTGTCGTTGGTTCACTGCTGACCTTAATCAGCTTTGTTAGCCAGAGACAAACTCTGGAAAAGGCAAGAAAACAAAGGATCCTAGAGACTGGCTTCAATTCAGAAAAGCAAGAAACTCATGCACAAAACAAATAAGAAATGCCAAAGCTGCCTTCTATAGAGCTGAATTGGATGCATCCTATACTAACCCATCCAGATTCCGGGGTACTATAAAGGGAATTCTAGTCCAAAATTCTACCCCTGCCTTACCCTTCAAACTGCTCCTAAGTGACATAGAAATCACTGACAAGCAAGAAATCTTAAATGCCTTCAATGACCATTTCACTACAGCCGGCCTAGCATTTGACTCTTCACCTGCAAATCTCTTGAGATCATCATTAAACCTTCAATCCACTGTGGGCCAAAAGGCTGCCTCAACATTCTCCTTCGAACCAATATCCTTAAAAGAAGTAGAAGACCTCCTATCCAATTTAGATACATCTAAGAGTGCAGGTGCAGACTCCCTGGATCCCTACTTTCTTAAAGTAGCACTGCAGCCTATAGCTGCCCCCTACTCACCTCTTCAATCTTTCCCTAGCTACTGGTTCCATCCCTCTATATGGAAAACAGCTCAAGTAGTTCCACTACTTAAATCAGGTGATCCCATGGACCTTAACAATTACAGGCCCATTTCCATCTTACCGGTACTATCCAAGATGCTTGAAAAGTTAGTAAACTCGCAGTTAAGGGGCTATCTGGACACCAACAACCTCCTAAATCCAGCACAATCTGGGTTTAGATCAATACATAGCACCATCTCTGCCCTAGCCAAAGTCACTAACGATTGGCAGACTGCCTTGGATAAAAAGAATAGTACCTGTGCTGTGTTCCTGGATTTGAGTAAAGCATTTGATACAGTGGATCATGAATCATTAATCTCTCTCTTAGCTCCGTGAGGCCTTGATTCACCTCTCTCTCAATTGGTTTAGGTGCTATCTCTCTGGAAGGTTACAACTGGTAAAAATGAAAATTACCTATCTACCTCTAAACCACTGCTAAGAGGTGTACCGAAGGCTCTATCCTGGGCCCCATCCTCTTTGCCATTTATATTAATAACATTGACTCCAACCTCTCTCAATCTAACATTCACCTGTTTGCTGATGATACTGTATTATATGTCAGCAATCCCTCACCATCAAAAGCCTGTGAACTGTTACAGTCAGAATTCTCCATCCTACAACACAACCTATTGGAAAAAAAATTACTTCTAAATGCCAAAAAAACAAAAGCTATGTTCTTTGCCACAAAGAGTTGCTCTTCCATTACCCCATCATTCACCACCCCACAATTATCCACCTTATTTGGAGAAAAGCTGGAATTTGTGGATAAATTCAAATATCTTGGAGTCTGGATTGACAATAAGCTTGACTACTCTGTCCACGTTGAAGAGCTACTAAAAAAGTTGAGACAAAGACTTGGCCTATTTTACGGAATAAAACACTACCTTACCAGAGACTCCAAACAAAGATTAATCCAGGCATCATTCCTATCCCTTATTGACTATGCTGACTTTCTCTACGGCCATTGCTCCCTCTCCCTCTTAAATAAGCTGGACACCCTGTATCATAGAGCCATCAGATTTATTACAGACCTTCCCTCCAGCACCCATCATTGCTCTCTTTACATGGCAGTCAATTGGACATCCCTACAGCACAGAAGAAAAAGGAATGCTGCAATCTGGATCTTTAAAGCTTTATCAGGCAAACTCCCTCCTATATCTCAGACTGTTTCACCCGAATCACATCCAGGCCATACACCTTAAGGATCAATAAGCTCATTATGCTAAAGATTCCCAATACCTGCACCCGGTTTGGGAGGGCTGCTATCAGCTATTCCCTAGCATTTGTCTGGAACTCACTCCAAAATCTATGAATCTGAATACCCTCTTACCCTTATCATCCTTCAAAAAATTATATACCACCCTATTTCCAGAACTGTGCAACTGCTTCCATAAGGCCTAGTCTCCCACCCAACCTACACCCCTCCCTTCTGTAATCCACTATATTTAGTTTCCATTCTTCTACCCAGTCAGTTATCACACTTCATATAAAAAGCCTACAGAAGCCCTACTATTTGAATATTATCCCTTCTATATCGAATTTCCTCTTCATTTTTACAGGTTAAGTTATTGTTACTGTGCCTTGTATATCTGTACATTTTGTATATATCTCTTATTTATTTGATTGTATTAATGTTATGTTATTCTCATGTCTTTGTAAAAAACTTGTATCCTTCTTTGTATGACCACTCAGGTCCATCTTGTAAATGAGCTACGCTCAATGATGTTCGCCTGAATAAATAAAGATTTTGATTGATTGATTTTTTTTGAATGAGTAGAGAGGAGGAGAGGAGAGAGAAGTTGCTTCTAGGGACGCTATTTGCTCAGCAGTGGTTCACAATGAACGCATTTGCACATCTCTTTGACAGTGCTATTGAGTAGGGTTTTAAAGCAGAGTAGTTTCACAGGAAATACAAGTTTGAGTGATTTATGAACAGTATTCCAGAGGGTAGGAAGAACGTAGCTTATAGCTGATTTACCAAAACGATTTTCCAACATTCTGACATGACTGCCACACTTAGTACCCCTATGTGGGGCTGTGCCCCACATCCTCCCTACTTTAAGTATCTAACTCTCGTCATACAGACAGTGGAGTTAGGTGCTTACCCATCAATGATGCAAAATCCACGATGTTGGGGTTTCAAATGTCGGGAGTTGATGTCGAAACTTCAATGTTCTAACAGTGTACCCCACATAAGACAGTGTATATGTGTTAGTGTGTATGGAGGGGGAATGCTTATGTGTGCAGACAGTGCTCTGCTATGTTATAATGTAATATATATGCATATATGTGTATTTGTATTAGTCTGTGTGTGTATGTGTAGCACAACAATTAGAAAGTGCAGTTAAGTGGCTCTTTGGTTAGCTTTAAAAGTGCAAGTCTACATTCCCCCACTGTCTAGATCATTTTAGCCTTCTGCATGTAATTGTTTATTTAACTGAGTGTCCCTCAGAGCCTGAAAAGAAGAAAACGGTCCCTTAATGTATTTTTTTTAATCTGTAAACATGTGTGTAGATGATGTACTGCTGTGGTATACTCACAGGAATATATATGCATATGTGTGTGCATGTATTAGTCAGTGTGCGTGTATCACAGCTATTAGAAAGTGAAGTTAAAGGGATGCAGTCATTTGCAGGGGCTGCCGCCCCTGCAAACCTTACCCTCCAGTTTAGCTTTTCTGAGAAAAGCACCTTTTTTCTTGCAGCGCAAAGTAATTTAATTAAATCTAAAGTTCACTACCCAAGTATGATAGATGCTGGAGTGGTTCCATTAGTGTAAATGTGTGGCGCCGCACCGTGCATTTCTAAACAAATGCATTGAAGTGCACGGTGCCGTGCCACACCTTTACACTTAATGGAGCCACTCCAGCATCCGCCATACTTCTGGGTAGCGGACTTTTCATGATTGCTTCCCTTTAAGTGGCTCAGTGGTTAGTGCAAAAATTGCTAGTCTACATTCCCCCATTATCTAGCTCAGTTTCAGCCTAATGCATGTCATTTCTGATTTAAATGAGTCTGTTAGCCTGCCCAGTAGCACAGAGGGCTGAGGTGCTGGCACCTTACCTCATGCTATGCCAGCGACCCAGGTTCAGGAACAACCTTGGGTTGCTGGGGTGCCATGGAGGGGGTCTGAAGCAGGATTGAGCCATGATTGTCCCCTCCAAAGGGTGGATGCCCACCATCCATAATCCCGCTCTCACCGGGTGGAGGGCGGTGGGTGTGTAGGTGGTATGGGCAGTGACAGAAAGTCAGAGGAGGGCAGAAGGGGCCACTGGAACCTGTTGTGTGTGTGCGTGTACATGCATGTGTACACCATGGCCCCGAGGGGTAGGGGGTTAAAATAGAAAAAGCAAAAAATGTATATGGGGAAAAAAATGCTAGTCTGTTGCTGCCCCACTGTAACTTACCCACGCCCATCCCATCCCAAGCCCTGCCCATATTAGTCTTCTGGCATGGGAATCTGCTCCTAGAGCTAGTACAACGTCAATACCAACAGCGAACATCTGGCATTGGCAAATGCTTGGTTGTTAACATTAGTATTACTATTTTGGATGACGTTATGAACAAATCTTGCGACACAGTTTATTTGCCATCTGTTTGTCCTCCCACGCTATCCCACTAAGCTGAACTGCTCTTAAACTTCCCTTCATTTTTGTCACAGTACAATCTCTGGGTTTGAAAAGAATAATAAATAAAAATATTACTATGAAATGCCACAGTGTACAAGTAATTCAAGAAATATTTTATCCAGATTTGTACAACACTGAAGTGAATTTGTGACATTACTGTATGATTAATCACATATTTTTTTCAATTGTGTTTCACATTTTCACATATTTTGGGTGAATGATGCTTTCATTATTTAATTGCTAGCTGTATAAATGTGAAAAGAATTTGTTACTCCTCAGATCTGCCCCTGAGGAAGACCCTGTGTTAGGGGCGAAGTGCTGTGGAAGGTTTCTGTCTGGGCAATCAGACACAATAAACTACAACTTGTTTTTCATGAATGTACGGTCTCCACGAGTGCTGAATTGGTCTCCACAAGTGCAAAATTTCTCATTTTCATTTAGCAATTGAAAGGATAGATAGTTTTGAGAAAACCAGGTCTGATTTTTTTATCACTTTCTAAAGGTACAGCATTACACTTTGTACGATTCTAACTAATATCTGATATGTGACACCTCATTAAGAACTGGTTAGTCCAGTAATAATCTCTTGTCTACTGAGTTACAGAACAGCAAAAATATGATCAGTTTGGTTTCAAAAAATTCTGAACCCCAGATCATTCATCTGTCTTGCTTTTAATCTGATCTGATTTGTAACTTATACATAATGTATGGTAGAACACTGTTAACCTTAGGAAATCATCATTTCCTAAGGTTGTTAACCATCGTTCATCCATTCCCGTGTTGTCAACCTATCAATGCTACATCACATCGATAGGTTAACAACAGGGATCGCTTTGAGCATGTGTACTACACAACCAACAGCCTTCCAGAAACGGTCGCAGTGGTGAAACCATGACCCGGAATGACTGTGGTGGTGACTAAGATTTAAACGATAAGGATCGTCCTTGACTTTTTAAATTGAAATGTATGACCATGCACTATAAAATATAATGTATGGTCATACATCACCAGCCGGTTTGAATAACCAGCTTGAGGTTTACATGGTCGCCATGGCAACCTTTCACCGGTTAACAAACCGGTTACTGATGCATGCTCATACATTATCCTCTGTGTTATGCTTTTGTTATTCATGACATTGTCAGATTGTCAGAATATATTGGAATTCTGATGAACTTTTTATTGTAAAAAAATCTTACATGAAGAGTGATACACCCCAACAGCACCAGAGATAGGCAGAAGGGACCTCAGTTTAACATCTCATCTGAAGGCTAGCACACCTCGACTGTACTAGAGATGGGCAGAAGGGACCTTGGTTTAACATCTCATCTGAAGGTTGGCACCCTGACAGTACCAGAGATGGGCAGAAGGACCTTGGTTTAACATCTCTCTGAAGGCTGGCACACCCTGATGGTACCAGAGAAGAGCAGAAGGGACCTTGGTTTATTTATTTATTTATTTGTTTGTTTATTTATTTATTTTATTTTCCTTTTACTCCCGAACCGCCTACCGCCTAGTCTTCAGCCCGGTCACGGGCCGCTGGCTTCTGCCTCCCAAATCGGCCACAGCTCACCGATACCCCATGGCTTGCCCCCCATGGTGGGGCCTACGGCACCGGCCCTTATGCCGCAGGCACTGGGATTAGGTCAGGCTTGGCCTGGGGCAACATCGGCCGCGTGAGTGTCATTTGTGTGGCTCCTCCTTTTTCCTGGTTTTCCCCCAGAGGAGGCGGGACGTGCAATGACGCCAGTGTCCCGCCTGCCTCCCCATGTCAAGCATCGGCTGTGTGGCACTCCCGGTCTCACCAGGGGTCCCCAATGCACCAAATGCTGCCCGCATTCCACCTCGAGTAGGAGAGCTGCCCATCGGACGCTCAATCCTACTCCCCCAGCCGGCCCTCCGATGACCCAGATCCCGCCTGAACCCGGGTTGCTGGCATCGCAAGTGGAAATCTGGGACCTTGGTTTAACATCTCCTCTGAAGATTGGCACACCCTGACAGTACCAGAGATGGGCAGACGGGATCACAGTTTAATATCTCATCTGAAGGCTGGTACACCCTAGTAGTACATCACAGACCCACACATACCCCTGTACTGCACTCAGGTGGCAGCATTTAAAGCAGCAGTACAAGGTAACAATAATTTAAATAACTTTGTTGGCAGTTAGGACAAACCAAAACACTAATATATCTGATTTTCTTTTTACTTTATTTTGTTCCAGAGACAGGAGAGAGGCCTTTGAAGTTCTTAAAAGTTGTTGGTCATTTGCCATGTCACCAATCAGGGATGTAAGCAAATCAGGATGGTGCTGTGCTGCTGGCTGTCAGAAATGTGTGCTGGCAACACCCTGACATATCTGCATTATAAATACAGTGAACCCGATCCTCAAAAGGTTTCGACTGGTGCAAGCCCCGCTGCATTGAACACGAGGAGCATGGGGCCTGCAGCAGTCCCCATCCAGCAATCAGGATTCTCAATCCCATGTGCCACTTGCCCCAAGTTACACCAGCTTTTGCTGATCTAACGTTGCCAACCTTTTTATGGGGTTTGTGCCAAATATATGGTGCAAACTGCTGTAAAAGGGTAAAAGTATCTAAAAATACCACAACTTTTCAGAATCAGGTACATAGTGTGCAGTGTCCGCACAGCACAGTAGTGCCAATGTGTCCAGTGCACAACATGGTGCGCCAATGTCCCAACACAGCAGACAGTGCCAGTGTATACTGTGCAGCACCACGGTGTGCACAATGTGTCTGGCGGCACATGTGTGTGAATGTGTTCAGCACAGCACACGTGCTGCTGTCTGGTGCAGCACGGTGACAATGTGCCGGGCGAAAGCACATGGTGTGCCAATGTGTCCAGTGTAAAAAGGGTAAAGTTCTAAAATACCCACAACTTTTCAGAATCGGGCACACAGTGTGCCAGGTGTCGGCACAGCACACAGTGTGCCAATGTGTCCAGCACAGCACATGGTGTGCCAATGTGTCCAGCACAGCACACGGTGTGCCAATGTGTCTGGCGCAGCACATGGTGTGCCAATGTGTTCAGCACAGCACACGGTGTGCCAATGTGTCCGGCGCAGCACATGGTGTGCCAATGTGTCCAGCACAGCACACGGTGTGCCAATGCGTCCGGCACAGCACATGGTGTGCCAATGTGTCCGGCGCAACACATGGTGTGCCAGTGTATCCTGCGCAGCATGTGGTGTGCCAATCTGTTCAGCATAGTACATGGTGTGCTGATGTGTCTGGCACTGCACACGGTGTGCCAGTGTGTCTGGAGCAGCACACGGTTTAACACAGAGCTTGTTCAAGCCCTGTATCAACCTTTCAGAATTTAGTCCAGTGGGTGCAGTTAGTGTGTGCTCTCTGGGGAGAAGATTTGTGAAAATTGCCCGGAGCTGCCATCTTTATTGTAGAGCCACTGAAATTACAAACATTGTAATTAAACATGGTCTTAAAAATAGCTGATCGAATTTAAAATACTGAATGAAGAATCTAAGATAGTCAGGAATACATTACTGCTAAAAAGAAGGAAGGATGACATTTGTTGCTGGATAACCACTGCTGCTGCTTTAAGGTGGGAGCCCAATCCCAGTGTAGGAGTAGAACCCCCAACCTTCTGGATGTGCTACCAACTGAGCCACACTGACACCTAACTTGCTAGGTAGGTCTCAGGTTAAGAAAACACTAACAAAATGCTGCACTCACAAGATATGCAATGTAATTATTTTATTACAACATGGCCATTATGTAGTGATAAGTAGTGCTAGCCCCACATAGTAACCTACTTAAGGGGCTCCATCGGGGGCATTACACATTGTGAGGACCCTTTTTGGTTTCAGGGAACCCCATCCCATTTACTACTTGGGCAATCCCACTCATGTATGTAGAAGTTACCCATCACACTGGTGTCAGGTTAGACTGGATGGACCTTGGGACCTTTTTAATCCACAGCCCTGTGTGCCTACATTTCTAGGAGTCCTTGCCTAATTTAGCCCCTACCTGTAACATACAGAGCTGTGCAGTCCCTCATGATCAATCCTTTAGCTTTCTCTGCTCTGCACTGCACCCCTGGCATGTAGAGGATTCGAGAAGTTGATAGTCTGAAAAGTGCTATTTGAGTTTCTTATACACAGTGCTGCACTGTTAAGCTGTGGGCTTGACCTCAAGAATCTGTCAAACCCAAAGTGTGACAAAGTTCTGCTCTCACCCCTAGTGCTAGCCACGAATGACTCATTTTCACAAACTGAGTTTGCATCTCCAATGAGACCGTTTCTCTTCCCCTTTTTTAATTTTATTTTTATTCATTATATCAAGAAACTGACATGTTATACAAAATTGGTTCCAATGTACAGAAATCGATACGGGTACAGTTTAAATCAGAATCATGTCCAGCAGAGAGGATCTAGAGTGTCAGTAGATTCTCTTCTACATTGTGGGGAGCGTTGATGCTGCATGACTCAACAGCAGGTCCTGGTGGAGGAATGTGGTACTGCCGCTGTCTGCATTGGTAAACTCCCACCATTAAACACCCCCCCCCCAACAGGTCAGTCACAGCATGCATGCCCTTGTGGGTGATAGGCGGGGTGAAAAAGGAGAAAACTGCCACACCAGGCATGCTGGATGAAAGCCATATGGTCCTCTCACGTCCAGGCGACCCCTGCATGCCACCATCATAGTCACCCCTCAGCCTCTGCCCAAGCTTGTACTCAGATGTTCTTCCTCTGGTCAGTGGTGAGGCCCTGGCAATGACAAGCCGGACAACTGTAGGAAACGGAGGGAGGCTCCAGATGTTTTCCCTCCACAACCATCAGAAGATGTCCCTAGCAGGACAAGCAAGCCAGGAGACAGAAGGCTGAAGGAGGATTTCAGTGAAACCAGAGATGGAGCGGACCAGTGGAATGGAGGGTTGAGATGCTGGGCACCTCCCTTCTGCCTGTGACCCAGGTTCAGGAACGTGGGTCACTTGGGTGCCACCAGGGGAGGGAAGACTGATGTCCCCAGGACAGCTCTCCTCTCTTGGTTGGGGGGGTAAGTTACAGTGCCTTGCTGCTTATCGGCCACCTAAAGGAATCTTGGCAGCAGTGCAGCAGGGTCACGTGAGGGGGGGCCTCACACAGAATGCCAGAGGCATCTCTGTGGAGGTGCAGCTCACGCATCACATCCATTGCATATGCCGTGGTCCCTTGGGAAGAAAATGAGAAACCTCCCCCAGCAGCAGGATGGCATCCAACCCCCCCCCACATGACCCACACTGGTGACCAGGCACCTCTAAAGAGACCCCCTGGCTGAGTGTGAGCAGGAGTAAGGTAAGCCCCGGACATGTCAGGTGACATGTCTGAGGGGAGGGGTCAGCTCGTTAGAGGCAGCTGGGCAGCTCAAGGCAGAAGAAAACATAAGATTAAAAAAAGCTGAAGATGCAAAGGTGAGTCTGGCAAGTAGAGGGGTGGCCACAGTGGCCTGAATCATGAGGTCCTTTAAGGAGGGGGTGATCCACTTATAACAGCAGCCTTTTACTCGATAGGTCTTCATCGGAGCAAGGAAGTTGGCAGCCCTCGTGATAGATCTGTGAAAGAAGGCAACTGCCCCTTCCAGGTAGAGGAGACTATGTAGTGGGCGTAGTCTAAGTTACTGAGAAAGTCGTTGTAATGCTCAGAGAGAAATTGGAGTAGTCCCGGAGGTGAGTATTCTAGGCAGAACCCTGTCCGCCTCTGTTCTTCCAGACACAGAAGACGGCAAGTGGTCACTGAGAGCACTGGCCATGGTGCCTGCAGATTGATTATTTTTAGGTATGACACTAAGGCCCAGTCAATAGTAGAATGACTTCTTGCTTGTAGTTCATCCTGGTGGGTTGGGTGATAATCTGGGCAAGATTTGCCTTGTATAACAGGCCATTTATAGAGGTTCTAGCCTCTTGGGCCCAGTTCAGATTAAAGTCACCCAGAATGAGAAGTTCTGATGCAAACTCAATAGTTAGGTTTTAGTAAGTGTTTCCAGGAATTGGAGAGCATTCATGGGGGGCTATATATGCACCCTATGTTAAGATGTTTGACACTGCCGAGGGTGAGCCGTATGAAGACAGTTTCAATTTCGGGGGGCATGCTGTGATTCAAGTAGACAAGGCAGGAGATCAGGGCAGCCTTCACATAGATAAGTACCCCGCCCCCCCCTTTCTGAATTCTGTCCTTTCGGTAGCAGACATATCCTGAGGCAGCGATTTCATGGTCAATAACCTGGGGTTTTAACCAGGTCTCTGAAACAGCTAGCACATCAGGATTATAAAGGGCTAGCCATGCTTGTACTTCAAGAATCTTAGGTCATAGACCACAGATATTCATATGGGCTAGCCTCAAGCCCCTAGGTGATGTCCAGGTCAAGTCTTGTGAGGAGAAAATCGAGATGTTAGCAATACCTGGGCCCGGGTTAGGTTGAATGTCACCTGCAAGAAACAGCAGAGCTGTGAGCAGGAGACAGAGAGTAAAGGTTAGGAATGGGAACCTCACTTTTCTGGGTTTATTCATAGTTAGGAGAAGGGACCTGGAGCAGATCCCACTTCTAGTGAATTTTTAGGCAACTAGGAGGATATATTGCCCGCTGGGGATGGGCAGTAATAATGACTGGCCAGGTGCTCAGCAGGCCCATCTGAGGATTGGAGTAAAGGGCCAAGGATTGGCAAGCAAGCCAGTCAACCCAGAGCACTGAGGAAATGTATAGGGTGGCGAGGAGAAGACCTCTGTTCGGTCTGTATTGGCCCAACCTGCCAACCAATGCTGACTCCCGGTTAGGCATCCTAACATCTGGACTTTCTCTGAGTATTCCTGCCTGCACTGAGCAGTAGCAGGATTGGACTAACCCAGTTTCAAATACAGACAAGGTGCAGTGGAAAACAGAATGGAGCACAATCTAGATCCTTATTTGCAGCCCCTGGTAATAATTGCTGAGCAGATAAATTGACTATCTAACTTTTATATTCCATTCAGTACTAGCCCAGTATTTGGATAATAGTGGTCTCATTTGGAATATACTTTTTGTCTATAATTGTACAGTACATTTAGTAGCAAGATCAGACGGACCACTCTGTGACCGTAATTAACACCTTCAAATGATACCATATGCAGGAGTAAGTTACTTAAGCAATTAGTAGGGCTAACTAACTAGTAACTATTCAAATAAATATAGGCAGAGGCATCAATTCTTAATCACTGGAATGTACTTTTTGTCCATAATTGTACAGTACAGTTAGTAGCCAGATTAGGCAGACCACTCTGTGACGTAATTACACCTAGAAATGATACTATATACTGGAGTAAGTTACTTAAGCAATTAGTTGGACTAACTAGTAACTATTCAAATAAACATAGGTAGAGGCATTACTTCTCAATCATTGGGCAAGTCTAGAAACAAATTCAGGGCATCAGATGAGTTGAGAGTTAGTAGAAATAGATGCCTGGAAAAGGTACACCTAGTCAGGCCAGTTCAGGGCAGAAGCTAGGTACAATTTATTCAAGGGCTGAAGAGTACCATCTCATGAGAGAATTGATATGGGTTGGGAGGCTGTAGGTGGAGCGAGAAATAGGGCAATAGTGTAGGGACGAGGCTCCTCTTAGAGTGATGACTCCAGCCTTCCCTATTGGTGTACAGGAGCAGTGGGCGGAGCTAGTGTGGATTTAAGACATTTTTGATCCCCATACTGTACTTCATTGTATTAGTAATATTTTCCCATTTCATTGTTTTAGTGTTTTCTTTCAAGCATTATGTAGTAGTAGACTAAACCCCTTGATAAGAAATATTACTCATCTTCAAGTTAAACAGGATGGTCTTAATATGATTCATCCAATAGCCTTTTTATGGGGGGGTTTACTTTTATCCCAATATTAAGCTTTTATTAATGGTATCAGGTAAAAACAGGATACCCTGGCTGTTAGGTGACTGTTAAATTTGGTTTAAGATGTGGGAAAAAGGCTCCCTTAAGGAAGTCAAGGTTACTACTATAGCCTCCCAGTTTTCTAAAAGACATCCTGTAAATTAAATTATGGAAAATATCTAGTGCCCAAATGATAACTTCTTCCAGAAAACAGATGTATTCTTGGGTTCTGGAAACTCAGTTTCATGCAGAGCCTGTATTTCACAGACATACTGCACAATTTTTTCCCTCTGCATTTTTTTTTTGGTAACCAGGTAGGCCCACTAGGCACAGGTGCCTGTTTTCAGGGGTGACCCGGGAGCACTGAAAAGGTTAAGAGACTTGCTCAGAGTGACACAGTATGCAAGTGGAGGTTGTCAAAATCAAACCCTGGTCTGTCTACACCAAGCTCATTCATAGCGTGTTACTCTAACCTCTAGACTATACTGCCAGACCAGATAATTGACTCTAAGATTCCAGGCAAATGTGAGGTGTACAGTGGCTTAGTTGTCACGAGAGACTAAGGGCAGGATTCACAAAAGAGATGCACTGGGCACAACTGAGATGCACCCCAGCCAGAAAATGCACCTATGGAGTGAGTCACACACAGGGTGAATGTACCAGTGCATCTGAGATGCATTGCACCAAAGAAGAAGCGCTGTAGGTGCATCATAATGACATGCAATGCATAAACAGGGGGCATACCAATACAAACACAGCACAACATGATTCACAGTGCAAAATGACAGCACAACAACAGAGCAGTTCCAGTGCAAATACCAAATGCGCCTTGAAAAGATAAGTATAAAAGAAGCAGAGTGAAGTGCAAACCACCTGCAGGTCATCGGCTGAACAGCAGCACCTGCATGCTGTCTGAAGAGAGGCGAGTGTGTTTGACAGTGAGGAAGCGAGAGAGAGATAGAGACAGCCAGAGAGCCAGATAGCACAACACCAGCACCATGGACTCAGCACCAGTCACCATGTACAGTGTATTCATGTGGATGAGGAGATGAGGAGGCAGAAGGCACGATAGGCAGTATCTTGCCAGGCTGTCATTTGAGCATCTGACAGATGTGGAGACAGTAGGCTGATACCGCCTGAACAGGACCATTCTGAGGCAGCTCTGTGAGCTGTGCCATGATGAAATGCTGGCGCCCACCGCATGAGGCCATGTCATCACGGTGGAGACCAAGGTGACAACGGTCATGTGTCCGCTCACCATGGGAACCTTCCAGGGGCCCACTGGGGACGCCACTGGCATCTCACAGGCCTCCACTTCCCAGCTCCTCACACAGTTCCTCACTGCACTTCCACCGCATGCTTCGGAAAACATCCATTTCCCCAGCATGGAGGCGGAATGAACAGAAAGCTATGCAGGGGTTCTTCAGGGTGGCATGCATGCCAGACATCATAGGGGGTCATAGACTGCACCCATGTGGCAATTTGTGCACCACCTGGTGAGGAGGCTATAACATACATGAACTGGAAGGGCTACCACTCCGTGAACTGCCAGGTGGTATGCAATGCCACAGGGTGCATCAGCAATGTCTGCACCACACACCCTCAGTGCACACACGATGCCTTCATCTGGCATCAATCGGCCCTCTGCTGGAGGTTCAAGGCAGGGGACATACTGAGCAGCCATCTCTTAGGTACGTGTGATATGGACACAAAAGTACAACAGAGCCCCACCAGCAGGACATGAGGTGTAGGCAGGGGGCAACATGCACAATGCACAGCAGGTGCATGGGCCATGGGACAGCAGAGGCGTGCAGGGGGACACAGGCAGACACAGTCAGGCAGCAGGTGGCACATGAGCAATGCACTCCAGGCATGGGGCACTGCCATGGCAGTGCATGTGGAGGGCATGCACACCACAGGCAAACAGGGCATGCAACAGCCACCGATGTAGGGATGCAGGACTGCAAGGAAGGAGGAGGCACAGGCAGTAATGCATGCCAGGTGCACACACACCACTGAGGCCATGAGTGGGGACAGGGTGCATGCCACACACACTACCAATGTACTAATGGATGCCCATTCTCCCCCACAGGAGGTGCGGCATATCCACTGAGGCCCTGGATCCTCATCCCCTTCTGATGACATGGAACAGAGGCAGAGGATTGGTACAACAAGGCACACAGTGCTACGCGCACCGTTATACAGCGTGTCTTTGGCATGATGAAGGCGCAGTTCAGGTGTCTATGTAGGTCTGATGGTGCCCTACAGTACAGCCCTGAGAAGGCCTGTGGCATATTCCTGGCTCGTTGTATGCTACACAACTTGGCCTAGACCATGGAATACCTGCCAAAGACAGTGGGGTGACAGTTCAGGGAGAAGGGCGAGGAGGGAGGTGAGGAAGCTGACGCACCACTACAGGGCCATGGCACAGATACCGTACAATGCCACGGGACCTACAGCTGGCAGCATGGGCTGGGCAATACCGAAGCAGGCTGGTGGAGGAGAACTCGGAACCACAGGTGAGCACAGGAGGCACGATCCTGGTGGTGCACCATGGTGTGGACATGGGCCGCATAGTGAACACTGGACAGTACAACAGTAGTGCCACACACACACACACACACACACAAACACACACACACACACACTGGGCCAGCAATACACCTGTACCACCAGGACCATGGCAGGGATGGCATGGGTCAGTGGGAACTGTAACCAGTGCACAGGCATGGCAGACACTGGAACGCACTCATCATGCCCATGACACATGGCACAACAGTGGTGCCACACTACAGACAGGCGGTACTGCACAGGGAACCCAAGGTGGAGCCGGTGGTGCACCAAGGTGGGTGCCTGCCACATGCCATCCCAGGCACCAGCAGCAAGGTGTGTGGTGCACATAGGTGGTATATGTCTCTGCCAATGGAACAGAGACCTGACATCACAGAGCAGCACCCCAGCCAACAGAGACATGTGGGTGGCCTCTGCCATGACTGGTGGATGCTGTTGTGTCACCACCAGCCACAGGGGGTGTAGCCACCAACCCAGCAGGGGTACTGAACCAAGACCGTGAATTTGTGCTCAGTGGTGTCATCATCCCATAGCCAACATCTGTGCAGTGGATGCTGGGAGTGGAGGCAAGTGGCGATGGCATCAGCAGCAGGTGGTCTACCTGGCATCACTGCTGGGGTGTGCAGAATGTGTTCCTGGGTGTCCGACTAGATGCCTGGTGTCCACAGTGTGCAACAGATGCAGTCACCACCTCCGCAGCAGTTGCAATCTGCTTCAATGCTGCGGTCATGCACCCCTGCATGAGGTGTGTCTTGGTCAACATCTGTGCATGCCAAGCAGCCGTGGACTCATGCTCCTGGACCATCACAGTTCTGTGGCTATGGAACTCCACACGGAGGGCTGCCTGCCCATCCACAGTGGCACGCAGGAGATGGAGATAGCCCTCCATGTTGTCGGCAGGTGAAGGGTCATGGTGGCATCGCTGATGAGCGGGGGATGGGACAGCTCCTCTGGGGCATCCATGGCAGTGGTTGCACCATGGCAGGCTGCGGCACAGTGGGGCCATGGCCATGCTCAGCCACTGTATGTCCACACTGGTGTCATCGCAGTCCAACAGCGCAGGTGGATGCACCACAGCACCCTCACTGGACACCCTGATGTCCCCAATGATGCACATGGTACACCCTACCACTGTGGCTGCTGTGCAGCCACTGCAGCTGCACCACAACCAGCGGGGACATCAGTGGTGTCCAGGGTGCATGTACCACTGTTGGCCATGTCCCTGCTGAGGTGTGGGGTGTTGATGTCCACGGTGGCAGCACTGACTCCCCAGCATGCCACTGGTGAGCACAAGGAGGGCATCTGTGATGTCCACTGTATCATCATGGACATCATCAGAGTACCCCAGACAAGCACTGCAGCCATGCAGTTTTCACCGGCCACCATGCCAGTGGTGGCTGAGGTGCCTGAGTGGCCAACCACCACTGGGGTTGTGCCTGTTGTGCCTGGTATGGTGGATGGTCCAGGGACAGCACCCTCCACCACAATGCCAGCAGCCCTGTGTGACGGACCCACATCATCGCCCACTAGGGTGTCCCATAGCTGTGGCCACGCTGCACCTGTGAGGCATGATGGAGCTGTGGAAAGAAGAAGGAAAACATGGTTAATGCATAGTATGAATCAGTGGACATCAGACATGCACACATACAGGGTGCATGCCACAGCACCGTGGGTGCGCATGCCTGTCTGCTGCAGGGCTGTGCTGTGACCACCATGCCACACTGTGCATGCACACCATGACTGGCACTGTGCAGTGACAGGCAGTAGCCACATGGCACAATGTGTGGCGTTGGGGTATGGCATGCAACCATGTGTGCCACCCAGGGACATTGCTGGCAGGTGCGTCCCCCATGTGCCACATGGGCATGGGAGCTGTGTCCCCGTGATGCACGTCATGGACTGGCCATGTGCAACCAGGGCACATGGCACAGCTCCTGGGTACATAGTAACACTGCATGGCACACAGTCACAGGCATGGCAGCCTGGGCACACATGGGTCCAGGCATGCTATGACTACATGGCTACTTACATTGCTGCAATGAACTACCACTGGTCTGGAAGCCACCATCCGGGACACCCAACACAGTGGACCTTGCAATGGTAGCGGCCAGTAGCTACTCACTGGGGCTCAGGAAGACCTCTGGGTGTGCCCCAGCCCCAGTCCACTGGAGGGATGCCTCAATGTGGGCCACCTTCTCCTTTGCCCTCCTGTGTCTGTTATTCCAGTGCTTGCAGCACTCCTGTGTGGTGTGGTTGTAGGACCCCACAGCATTGACATGGCGGGCCACCTCCTCCCAACCCTCTGCCCGCACTGCCCGGCTGCCACCCACCAATCAGGACATCCAGCCACAGGTTGCATGCCTTGATGAGGGCCTGATCCTTGTCTTTTGTAGAGACAGGTCTCCGCTTGTTGGCAACACTATTGCCTTCCAGCATCGTGGTTTCTATGGGAGAATGCATACAGACATTAGCCATGAATGTGGGGGACCCTTGTGGCCCAGTCCAACAGGCTGTATGTGGTGTCTGCCATCCCAGCAACTGTCAGCCAGGTACAGTAGGGCATGCATGTATGTGTCCATGCACAGTGTGCAGTGCCCATTGTGACTGCCTGTTGTGTACAGTGCACGCACCACAGATGGCTGCAGGTCCACCGCTGTACCACCGGTGCTGCACGTGGGGGATCCTTGTGGCCCAGTCCGACAGGCTGCATGTGGTGTCTGCCACCCCAGCAACTGTCAGCCAGGAACAGTAGGGTGTGCATGTGCATGGCCAAGCACAGTGTTCAGTGCCCATTGTGACTGCCCGTTGTGTACAGTGCACACACCACAGATGGTCGCAGGTCCACAGCTGTACCATCGGTGCTGCATGTGGTGTCTGCCACCCCGGCAACTGTCAGCCAGGGTCAGTAGGGTGTGCATGTGCGTGGCCATGCACAGTGTGCAGTGCCCATTGTGACTGCCAATTGTGTACAGTGCACACACCACAGATGGCTACAGGTCCACGACTGTACCACCGGTGCTGCATGCCCACGGAGGCATGCACTGCTGTCCACCCTGCACATGCACCACACACCCCTCACTGTCGGTGCATCCACGTCGGCCAGCATACCCTCCCATGGTACCATCTGTGAGATGCCAGTATGTCTGCCAGGGATACCTGCACATGGCATGCTACCAGTGTATATTGACCGCTGGAGTTCCAGTTCTGTGCACTGCAATAGTGCCACTGTGCCTGAACAGACACTTCTGTGTGCTTCTGACAGTGCTGTTACACACCGCTAGGTTCTTCCACACCTGAGATGTGCTGGGTGGCAGAGACTCCCATACTCGTTGAGACACACCACAATACCTGCAGATGTACATGTAGGAATAGCTGTGTACTCACTTTCAAGGCTGTGAATCCTTTCAGTCACCTAGTCTCAGTTTGCTGAATTGGGAGTATATATGGCTCAGGGCATGCAAATGAGGTCTGGGCCTGTTTTAATGAGATGCTAAGCAGCTGAGATGCCCATGCAAGCAGGATGAGGCTGTGCTGGGTGCATTGTCTGTGAATGCATAATTGCCCCAGCTTAACTCAATCTGCAGTACATCTGTTGAATTGGACTCAGCCATTTGTGGCATCTCCCATGCATGTGCGTAGTATTCGATGTATGTGCCTGAACTGGGCGCATCCTACGTGGTGCACGTCCCGCGCATGTGCCACCGCACCACCCATGGTGCATCCCTCTCCTGTGCAGCTGTACTGTCATTGCAAAAGCACAGCAGTATGGCTGCGGATCATCACTGCAGTGTGGCCTGTGCGCATTGCCCTCACCTGCACGATCCTCCTTGTGTCAGAGGATGTGCTGTACCCTGATCATGCATCTGTGCGGTGTGTAACGATGGTTTGTTGTTGCACACTTCATGGCAGCTCTATGTGATCGAGCTTGCCATGCAAACATGAATGTTGTGTGGCATCATGCATGCAAGACCCAGATGTGATCCCTGCCACACCTTGGCGGTCTGCATTGCACTTGTGTCACTGTGTGCTGTCAGGCCAATTGTGCTTCATGCAACTGTGCGCAGGTGCGCTGCACATGTCCTGCTATCGCACGTGGCGCATACTGTGTCTCACGCTGCACATCTAGTACATGCTCCACTGAACTGTAATACAAAGCAATGCCTAGGGCTGGGAGAGTTGGGCCTAGGGCCTTGAACTGGTCACAGTTAGAGCTGCTTCACCTGGTGGCATTGGTGATGCCTGAGGAGGGGGCAGCTGTTCAGCCGTGAGGACCTGCACATGCCCAGGTCACATGTATGAACCACTATTGCCCATCGACTGGGTGAGATACACAGGGTTCACGAGTGCAGGCATTATTACAGCACCTCCAGCGAAGCGGGACAAGACCAACTGCTGCGCTTCTGTCGCTAGCACCATGGTGCACTCTCGCCACGGCCAGGTAGGTGTTGCGCATCTTCGACATCACAGGCACATGCAGGTTGTGTGTGGCCCTCCTTACATGGGTTCACACATGGGTCACACTCAGCACACACACATTGCTGTGGCTGCACATGACCTGTCCTGCGTGCCACATGGGGTGGGCACTATGTGGTGCTGTTTGTGTATCCAAGGCACTGTGTATCACTGGAGGCACACATGGGTCACACTCAACACACACACACATGTGCACACACACACACATGGCTGCGGCTGCACGTGCCTCTGCGTTGCCCTGTCCTGTGTGCCACATGGGGTGGGCACTATACGGTGCTGTTTGTGTGTCCAGGGCACTGTGTATCACATGACTGGGTGCCACTGTGTGTGGTGCATGCACAATGGATGACACCCTGGGGGTTCAGGCTTGGTGGCTGTGCATCACTGTGGCCTGATTGTGCGGCCCCCACTGTTGCATTGGGTACCCTGGCACTGCATGTGCACAGTGGTGTTGGGGTGTGGTTTGTGCACTGCTGTGTCAACTCATGGTGCTCTCTGTCTGTTGCATTTTACAGGGCTGTACACAGTCTGTGGGCCACAGAGGTTACTGAGGTTCCTCAGCAGTGCGTTGTGGGGGCCAGGCATGGTACACGTGCAGAGGCAGGTAGGTGCTGCACTCTGTTGTTTATGTTTTTCTGCTGTTGTGGACTCTTGGTAGGGATGATGTCTCCACTATGGTCCTTAGTATGTGTTCTCTCTGTCATTGCTGTAGGTCCCCAGGATCATCGTGCTGCAGCCAGAGGAGGAGGTGTCCTTGACTGTGTGGGGTTGGACCAGAGGATCAGCTGGGCCATCCAGATGGTGTTACAGCCATTATACTGCACTTTAGGGAGGCTCAGTGCATCCTTCAGGGCCCCTACAATCCACGTCCTGCACTGGCCACGTGGGGATGGCACACAGGGTGCGCAGCCACCGTAGTGGCCCCTGCCATGTCTGTTGCTGGGCACAGTTGTATATAGTACCCTGTTCTTGCCCCTCCAATCCTCCCTTGTTAGTCCCACTCAGTCCCCCGCTGCCCTTGTTTTATCTGCACATTGTATATAGTTTCACCATTTGATACTTTTGTTGTACATGTTTACTTTGTTTCATTTACCTTTTATAAAAGCTTTCTACAATCTACACTTGTGTCCATGTTGTTACACTGTTCCACCTTCCTGTGTGTGTGTACTGTCAGGCATGTGTTCATGTCCCCATCCTCCCATGGCTCTGTGTAGCAGTGTTGTGTGGTCTCCAGCACCCCTTCCATGCCCACCCTCTCCATGCGTAATGCTGTTCCACCTTCCGTGTGTGTACTGTGAGGCGTGGTGTTCCATGTCCCCATCCTCCCCATAGCTCTGTGTGCACACAGTGTTGTGTGGTCTCCAGCACCCCCTTCCATGCCCACCCTCCATGCGGTAATGTTGTTGTCCATGCCATGTGCATGGCTCACCGTCCAGTGGCTCATGTCACTGCTCCGGTCCCTGAGTACACAATGCATGTGGCACACCTATATTGCACCACTGCACATTTCCTGTGTGCTGTTCCCTGTGCTTGGGGTTGGGGTTGTGGCCTGGCTGTCTGGCACTGTGGTGTCTCGGTGTCTTGGTTGTTGTTTGGCATGCTGACGCCCTGTGTCACCCCCCCGCACTACCTTGGTGCTGGCCACCTGTGGGGTTGGACCTGTCCACTGCTCTCCACCATGCCATGTGCATCTCCACACTTTTCTGTGCCGCACTGTCTGCTGCAGCATGCCATTCTGTGTGCCTACCCCAGCCCCTGTGGGACATGGCTATGTGTGTCTCCACACTGTTCTCTGCCGCACTGTCTGCTGCAGCGTGCCCCTTCTGTGTGCCTGCTCCAGCCCCCGTGGGACATGGCCATGTGCATCTCCACACTGTTCTCTGCCGCACTGTCTGCTGCAGCGTCCCCTGCTGTGTGCCTGCCCCAGCCCCTGTGGGACACGGCCATGTGCATCTCCACACTGTTCTGTGCCGCACTGTCTGCTGCAGCATGCCATTCTGTGTGCCTGCCCCAGCCCCTATGGGACACGGCCATGTGCATCTCTTCACACTGTTCTGTGCCACACTGTCTGCTGCAGTGTGCCCCTTCTGTGTGCCTGCCTCAGCCCCTGTGGGACATGGCCATGTGCATCTCCACACTGTTCTGTGCTGCACTGTCTGCTGCAGTGTGCCCCTCTGTGTGCCTGCCACAGCCCCTGTGGGACACGGCCATGTGCATCTCCACACTTTTCTGTGCCGCACTGTCTGCTGCAGCGTGCCCCTTCTGTGTGCCTGCTCCAGCCCCCGTGGGACATGGCCATGTGCATCTCCACACTTTTCTGTGCCGCACTGTCTGCTGCAGCGTGCCATTCTGTGTGTCTGCCCCAGCCCCTCTGGGACATGGCTATGTGTGTCTCCACACTGTTCTGTGCTGCACTGTCTGCTGCAGCATGCCCCTTCTGTGTGCCTGCCCCAGCCCCCGTGGGACATGGCTATGTGTATCTCCACACTTTTCTGTGCCGCACTGTCTGCTGCAGCGTGCCCTGCTGTGTGCCTGCCCCAGCCCCTGTGGGACACGGCCATGTGCATCTCCACACTGTTCTGTGCCGCACTGTCTGCTGCAGCATGCCATTCTGTGTGCCTGCCCCAGCCCCTATGGGACACGGCCATGTGCATCTCTTCACACTGTTCTGTGCCACACTGTCTGCTGCAGTGTGCCCCTTCTGTGTGCCTGCCTCAGCCCCTGTGGGACATGGCCATGTGCATCTCCACACTGTTCTGTGCTGCACTGTCTGCTGCAGTGTGTCCCTCTGTGTGCCTGCCCCAGCCCCTGTGGGACACGGCCATGTGCATCTCCACACTTTTCTGTGCCACACTGTCTGCTGCAGCGTGCCATTCTGTGTGCCTGCCCCAGTCCCTGTGGGACACGGCCATGTGCTCTGCTGTTCTTGGGTCCCTGTCCTGGTTCTGTGTCTGCTGTGGCCACTGTTGTGCCCTTGCCTCCCTGGTGTGTGTCTGTCTCATTGGACCTGTGTCCCTCACTCCTGTGTATGGGCACATTGCCCCTGTTGCTTATTCTTGCCTTGCTGCCTTGCTCCAGTTACACTTTGTTGCTCCCCTGTGTGGCTCCGCACATCCAGCTTGCACTGATTCATCTCCATTTGCACCCTGCCATTTCTGGGTGATTCACAGTGGGGTTGTGCATGGTGCATCCCGCATTTCATGCCTATGTGGATCACTCTGTCTCAGGTTGGTCATCCGTTTTGTGCCCAGTGCATCTCTTTTGTGAATCCTGCCCTAAATGTTAAAGCGAACCAAAAGCACAAACAACTTGAAGACTGTGGACTAATGTACCCCACTGACAATGCATGTTCTCTGACTCTGTTACTTGCTGTATGCTCTCTGTCTCTGCCTTACTGTTACCTAGCCTCCTATACAAACTGTATATGTATCTTTTAGCTGCATACTGTACCTAATGTAAAGTAGTTGGTGTACTCACTCAGGGTCGCCCCTGAAAAAGGGACCTCTGGTCTCAGTGGGTTTTACCTGGTTAACAAAAATCTAAATAAATAAATAAATAAAAGTTTCATACTAGACCAGTCTGTAAATCAAATCAAAACCATCGAGCGCCTGTATTTTAACTGCTCCTATATTTTAGGTGTTCGCAGTTAGTGACCAATGTGTGAGCAGAATTAGCATTTCGCAAAATGACATATGAGGTCATAATAACTAGTGACCCCCTTACAATGAGCTAGTTTCTAGTGCGATAAATGCCATAATAACCCAATAGCCCGGTTATTACAGCATTTTCCTCCTCAACTTTCACTTCCTGTATTTCTGCGAATACGGTGGCTGCTCAAGGGACGCTCGCGCAAATAGAGCTACGGTTTTCTCTGTTGAAACTTTGCACAGTTATTATAAAAATAATGCCTGTGAAAAGTTTATCATGAGGATTTTCACATACCCTCAGTATGTGATAATCTCGCAAACCCGTCGAGCTTCACTCTTGGGGTTTATGGATTATCACACACCTCGGGTGTGTGAAAAATCCTCATAACAGACACCTACACAGGCATTAGTCTCTATTTAATATACGGGAATTATGAATATATATATTTTATTGTGTTTTAAAACAAAATGATGCAATAACAATAAACATTGTAAACTCTTACTATCTGATGATATCCTGGGAACAAAAATAAATATTCCAAAGTAAAATAAAACAGATACAATCAATAAACCACATTCAATCAATATATATCAACCTGTCTATATTACTAAGAGAATTATTACTTGTAGTTTTATAGGAAAGGCACAATCAGTAGGGAACTTTTTATGGGTATCCAGTGAACAAGATGACTGAAATTGGGCACCAAAAAAACGATGACTCAATTATAGCACTTGTATTCACGGCTACCTAGCAGGAGGGCAACCAGATACTGGGGTGGGCGAATACAGCAACAGGAAGTATGTGGGTACACACACTCGCACATGCATGGAGGGGAGAGGCAGGGAGAGAAGGTATGTGGGAGGGGGTGTGGCGGGCAGCTGCTGAACTGGTCCTCTAGCATGGTGGGGAGACTGTTCGGCTGGGAGGCGCAGGGTTTGATCCGGCATGGTGCAGGTTGTTTTTTCCCCCCGCAGGCGGCTTTCACTTTTCTAAGTCTCCCCTGCTGACATGCACCCCATGCAGTTGGCAATCCATATGGGGAGTGCAGGGGCAGCCCCCTGCATTAAAAACTAAACCCGTAGGTCTTGGGCACCCTTTTTGTCCTCATCGCGAGTGTGCATCGCCAAAACTCATTTTTCAGTGCTGTACACTCGTCCTAATGGTGATCGCTATTTTGTAATCACGCTTATGACATGGAACCCTTTTGATGTCATTGTTACAGATACAGTAGTTGAGATTAATTTATACCCTGAGGAGTGAAAGAAAGAGCATGTGAAGACAATGGAAAGGAGTCATAACAGAATGGGAAAGAGCCGGAGATAGACAAGAGTGTGGAAAATAGAGGAGCCTAGACTCGGACAATCATAAGCTAATCTTTAGATGAAATAAAGCATTAAAACAATAAGAGAAATATAAATATTTGGGTAAATTTAGATTTTTGGAGAGAATAGAAAATATATATTCCTAGAAAACAGTAGACAACATAATAACGTCATATTGGAAGTAAATAATTCCATGTATGTTCTTATCTATTATTAAACAAGAAATTGTAGTGATTTCCTAACTGTCTGGTAAAAGTAGACATACTGGGCCAGATGTTCAAAGCTTAGCGCAGCGTGCTAACCAATAGCGCGGGAATAGCACAGGACTAGCACAGAGCTGCGATATTCAAAGGACCGGTTAGCGTACACTAACTGCATTAGCATGGGGCAAACCGATAATGTATGCAAGGGGCAAAGGGGGGGTGGCCTGCATACACCCGCTACTGGATATTCAAAGCCATAGCACTGCACTAAGACACATAGCGTGACATGTAGCATGGTGCTAGCTACCGCCTATAAAAGGCTGGTCTTAACCCAGGGCAAACCACCTAGGGGGAATGACCACACCAGGAAGTGGAAATGTGTGCTGCACTGATAGCAGTGATGCTGCCACTGATGGCAGCAGTAGTGGAGGAGGAGGAGGAGGAGGAGAAGGAGAGGGAGCAGGCCCAACATAGGCCACAAAGCAGGCCAAGGAGATGGTATGCTGCAAACAAGTGGTACCAGCCCAGGGTCCCCTTCGAGACCCTGCCAGATGAGCACATCACTGTCTGGTACAGGATGAACAGGGGAATGTTGAGGCAGCTCTGTGAATTCCTGCATGAGCAGCTGCAGCCAAACACCAGACGCAGCCGTGCCAGGACAGTGGAGGAGAAGGTGACAGCAGCGATGTGCTTCCTCGCCACAGGGACGTTCCAACGACCAACGGGGACACCATCGGGGTATCGCAGTCTGTCACCTCACGCCTCCTGACCCAGTTCCTAGAGGCTTTCCTACCACATGCTGGGGAATTCATAGTATTCCCTAGCATGGCAGCAGAGCACAGCGAAACAATGCAGCAGTTCCTTAAAGTTGCGCACCTACTAGCGGTACTAGGTGCCATTGACTGCACCCATGTCCCCATCCGTGCACCACCTGGTGATGGCAGTGATGTGTACGTCAACAGGAAGGGGTACCACTCCATCAATAGCCAGGTGGTGTGCGATGCAACAGGGTGCATCAGCAATGTGTATGCACAGTACCCCGGCAGTGCCCATGATGCCTTCATCTGGCACCAGTCCCAGCTGTGCCAGGCATTTGAGGAGGGCAGGATACCCTGTGGGCATCTAGTCTATGAGTAGCAGCAGACAAGGCACACACACCACAGCAGGGGTGGGGATTGGCATGGGAGGCCAAGGAAGGGGCATGGGAGGGAAACACAGGTGGTGCAAGACAGCAATGGGCAGACAGCAGTACGACACTAACAGGTGCACATCTCTCGACAGGGGACAATGCCTATCTTCTGCAACCCTGGCTGCTAACACCGGTACCCCAGCCAGCCACAGTGGCTGAAGAGATGTACAATGAGGCACATGCCAGCACGAGAAACATCATAGAGAGGGTGTCTGGCATACTGAAGATGCGCTTCCGATGCCCAGACACGTCTGGCAGTGCCCTACAGTATCGGCCCGAGAAGGTATGCCATATCTCTCTAGCCTGTTGTATGTTGCACAACATGGCAATGAACTGTGGGATACAGGCACCTCAACCTGAGGACAGGCTGACAGTGACCAGAGCCAGTGGTCAGGGGATAGTGGAGCAACTCAAGAGGAGAGATCCTCGAATGACCCGCAAGGCCCTAGAGCACAGGGCCACCATCATCAGGGCCCTGTCACAGGCTAGAGGGTGTGTACAGACTGCACAGCAACAAGATACAGTACAATGGTGAACAGTTTAATGTGTACAGACAACCACAACAGTGCTGACAACAAACACAGCAGGAGTACAACACGGTGGCACTGAATGCACGTGTGCAGTTGGTGCAATGGGTGGGTTGTGCAGGACACATATGTGAAGAGGACACACAGCCATGGTACAGTGATATGAGGCGATGCCTGATGTGTGGTGAGGGACACCATGGCTGTGCATGTGAGACTGTGCAAGTCACGGTGTGTGTGAGCATGCATGTCAGCATGAGTGCGTGTGTGAGCAGGTGTGTGGGAGTGCTACAGTGCACATGGGGTGTCAACCATGCACAGGTGCATGGCAGCCATGCCTATCTCTGGCAACTACCACTCACGACGCACATCACATATGCAGAACACAGATCCAGAGGTGCTCTGGGCTGAGGATACAGTGGGGAGGACCACAGAGAGACAGGCAGGGCCTGACCGCATGTGCCCCCACTGACCAGCAGAGCCAGACAGGGTGGCCAGACAGCCACAGTGGTGCTCGGTGCCTGTCGTGATGTGCAATGCAGTGGTGATTGAGCCAGAGCCAGCCCTGCGGCCATGAGTGCCTGCCTGTGGGGCCCTGTGCCATGGTTACCCCTGACCCCTTGCACAGCCTGCTACCCTCCATGCACTCCAGGCAGCACTGTGGTGAGGTCGACCACCGGGCCATGAGCCCAGCAAAGCCATGGCCCTGTGTAGCAACCATGTGGCCCACCTGTCCTCGGCCCGTTGTTCCGCACCTGCAAAGCCCAGGGACAGTGACTCCGCATCTGAAAGCTCATGCCTGATCTCCCACTACAGGCCATGCAGGTCCATCTGAGCCTCCTGCTGGGATGTGAGTGCAGCCTGGAGCAGAGGGTGGGCCCCCAGGGCATCTGGCTCCACAGCTGCAGCCCCCTCAATGGCAGCTGGCACTGGTGACTGCAGGAACCAAGTTCAGGATGCCACAGTTCAGGCAGCCTGTCCTGCCACTGCAGGCCAGTAGCGGCATGCCATGAGCCCTGCAGGACCTGCATCCAAACCTGTGGGGGGTACTGCATATCCAGCAGGGCACACCCATCCTCCACATGGTCAACCACCATCTGCATGGGTACACCCATGCTGGCATGGCAGACCACCCCCCTGGCACCCGTGCCATGGACTGTATCCTGCCCCACCCCGAACCCCCTCCACAGGCCCTTCCACAGGCAGGATGTAACCCCCTTCCTGACACATCCATCTCCATGTTGCTGGCTTCTATCATCAGGATCACCTGCCCACCACCAAGATCCTCCACCTGAGAATCCTCCAGGACAGCACTGAAGTCCAGGTCCCTGCCATCATTGGAGCCTCCCCCAACAGCTGTATCCTATGTCCAAGTGAGTGCCACACATGGTGCGCATCTGAGGGTCCATGACCAGCACCTAGTCCAGATATCGACAGCAGGGTCTCCTCCTCCGCCTCTACCTCCGGTCTCAAGGCAGCCAACCCAGCCTGGTCCTGGCATGCTGCAGGCCCTGCACACACCACTGTGGAAGAAAATGGGACAGGGTCACTCACTGGTACATGCACAGTGCGCCCCACCACCACTGCCACCAGTACATGCACACCCCACACACCAGTCCCACAGCCATAGCCTGTGGCCACTTGCACACACCCACCCCACAGTGCACATGCCCCTGCCTGTTGGCTGTGGTGGCAGCCATGCTATGCACAATCCGTATGCATACCCATCCCAGGAGCATAGTGTGCACAGCAGAGCAGCCCCACAGTGTACTCTAGGTATGACCCCAACACCAACACCCAGCACCTGTCATACCATGCTGGGTGCACACAGGCAGATACAGATCTGTCCTAGGTGGATTGAGTGGCATCTCACACCCAAAACCTGGTACACTAGCAATGGCCACCGGGCGCAGTGTGGATGCCACCATGGCCATGAGTGGGTTCTCCTCCTGCTGTTGTGTGGATTGCGAGCCACCACTGGTATGCAGGTGATCGCAGAGCCACTGTGACTCCTCCTCCTTTGCCTGGTGCAGCAGGTCACTCCAGCACTTGAGCACTGCACCAGTCATCCAGCCACATCTGCCAACTGCATTTAATCCTGCCATCACCTCATCCCATGCCTGGTGCACCACCGTATCCTTCACCTTGTGCTGCCACATCACCTGCTCCCTCTCCTTCACACCATGCACCATCGTCTTCAGCTCATCCTGTGAAAAGCAATGTGCCCGTAGTGTTCAGGTCGCTGCACTACCTAAGGGATAGATGGACAGGGACATGTGTCGCCAGTTGTTGTGGGCCTGTGGTGCATGGCACACTTGACACAGCATGTGCATGCCACCTCCTATGGTGGCACTGGTCACATGGATGTGGCACTGGTCAGCATATGCTTGTATGGTGCACACAGCCACAGTGTAGTGGGGCCACCCCTGTGTGCACAGTGCCACTGCATGGCTGTCAGTGTTGGGACTGCACACACTGGACCCACATGGCCACCGCCAACACCAAAAACAGACATGCGTACCCCAGGATGGAGCAATCCCAATGATGGCCACCTGGTGGTGCACAGTGCCCCCATCAGCCACCTGGGGACATGTGGACAGTACACAGAGCATGGACACTGTGGAGGGTACACATACATTAGCAGGCTACCAGTCAAGGACCACATGGTGCTGTCAAAGTCACATGTGGAGCCACACAGTAGTGGCCCTGTAATCCCTGGGCTGTAGCCATGTGGCACCATTGAAGCATCTGCGACCCCAATATCCCACATCCAGGATGACTGCCGAGGGTCCATGGACCATGAGCCAGTGAGCCACTGTTGTGGAGCATACCTGCAGGCCACATTGTGGGGTCCCCCGGGCCTGGCACACACAGTGTGCAGGCAGTACCCACATGACACCGGCTGACATAGGAGCACATGTCTGGCACATGGACCTGTCTGCTGGACAGCCAGCCCATGGCCATGTGAACCTTTACACAGCACCATGCTGGCCTGTGGGCCTGCATCCAGTGGCCCTGTCCCCAGCCTGTACAGCAGTGGTCTGCAGGCACGCAGTGTGTACGCCACAACCCAGTGTTGCACCAGTCCCCCTTCCACCAGGCCTCCGGCTGCTATACAGACCTGCCTCTTGCTGCTCTGCCTCCTGCAGCATGGCTCTTCCTGTTATTGTACGTCTGCTGCCTCGGCTGTGTGATGCATTCCACAACACACGGTGGAGCACTGCTTGCCCTTTTAAGTCCCAGCTGGGCAATCCAGCCTGTTATGCAAGCAATCATCGGATAATGATATGCTAATTACAGTGTTTGCATCATGCATGCATAAGTACCTTGATTTGCATTTTCTGGTTGAATATGGGCCTGACTATCACCAGGCAAACCACTTAGCACTATGCAAATGTTAGTGCCAGGCTATGTGGTGTCCAGCACCATGCTGACCCTGTAGCGCAGCGCTATATGGCATAGAGCAGTGCCCACACATGTGCGTGTGTCCCCTGTGCCTCACTAGCACCCTGGATTAGTGCAGCGTAATGCCGCGCCAGACCACACAGCAAGGCACTCCATGCATGAGTGGCGTTGTAGCACAGGGTCATGATGGGGTCACGAATGCAGGGTTGGGCCACTTCTGGGTAGTGCCATGCTACGTCATGTGATAGCGCGGCACTACGGCACATTGCTGGAGAGAGCAGGGTGTGGCACAGGCAGAGCAGTGGTACATGTGGCAGGCTTACTGTGTGGTTTGGGCAATGCCAGGGGGTTGGCAGCAATGGGCAGTAGTGCACAGGGACAGGCATCGGGGGGAGGTGGAGACTGCAAACCCGGTGCAGCTGGTGCAGCAGAGGCACCGACGGCTCTTTGGGGAGGTCAGGGAGGGTGACCTCCCATGCCAGCAGGTGTGGGCCTCCATCACCAGAAAGCTGAGTACCTGCATGGGCATTGTCCATGATGCAGAGAAGTGTCAGCATCAGTACGCCGACATGCAACGTCAGCAGCCGCTTTGGCGACTTCAAGCTCATGGTGTGTGAGGGCACTATGCCTGTGCCAGGTAAGTGGTGTTGCATATTGACCACCGCTATCATGTGCCTATCGGACTGCACGTGTGCATGTGTGTGTATGTTTGTGTGCATAGGTGTACTACTCTGCATGGTGCTTGGGCGCATGTGGCACAGGCAGGGACACACATGTTGGCCACCAAGAGAGGTATCACAGTACAGGATGTGTTGCAGCACGCACAGTGGGGAACGGTGCATGCTGTGTTTCTGGGATAGACACAGTTGTGGGTGGCGGCTTTGGAACATTGTTGGTGGTGGGTCCTGGTACAGCACCAGCCTGTGGCAGCTGACATCATGGTGCAGGGTGCCATCCCTGGACACTGATGGACTACACATGGGTGTGTGGACTGTCGCAATACACCTGCATCTGCCACTGTCACACCACTGCGCTGCCATGCCGACATGCCGTGTGTGCCAGGCACATGCCCCATGGGCCATGCTGCCCTCTGTGTGGGTGTCCTCTATGTTCAGTCACTGACCCTGGGTGTCCCTGTGTGTGCAGTGTTGTGGGGGTTGCATGTGCATCTTGCTGTGCTGATTGCGGTGTATGCTGTGTCTTGTGCTGACGCTCTTGTTTCCCCTGTTCACTGTAGAGCGGATCGAGCAGCCCAGGGCCAAAGAAGGTGTCCAGAAGGTGCCCCAGGACAGGCAGAGAGGCAGCCTGAGGGTGCTAACCATGCCACAGCGGTGCAGGAGAGCAGCTCTGAGGCCAGGTGCCTGTTGCGTGAGTACCTGTCTTTTACTCTGTGGGATTCACTGTGATTTGTGGTTCATTCTGTGTTCTGCCAGTGACTGGGCTGGTGGCATAGCTGCCATGGGTGTTGGGCCAGTGGTGCTGTGGCACTGTGCTGTGCACCAGTGTTGCATGCCGCAGCTGGGAGCTGGCTGACAGGTCGCTTTGCCCTGGGGGGGCAGTGGGCCACCGTCAGCATGCATTGCCGTGAGGGTGCCAGTTTGTGATGGGGCCTGTGGCAGCCGAGGATCAATGGGGCACACCCACTGTCAGTTGCCATGCTCACCTCTGCGGTACGGTGTGCTCCATCCCTTCATTCCCCCCCCACAGTTCTTACGCATCTGCACAGTTGGCTTTGCCTTGCTGTCCACAAGCTTCACTGGACAGGGTCTGATTATTGCCACCCACATACCTGTCATGGCTGCAGGGCACCATGACCCATGCCATTCAGGACTTGCTTGGTGGCATGTGTTGCCCGCCCCTGCCACTATCTGCACCCCTGTATGCCCATTCAGCCCTGGCCTGCTGATCATTGGCCGCCACTGTGACTGCACTGCACTGTTCTGGCGCACCTTTGGATGATGTTGTTGTGCTCTGCATTCCAGTACATTGCCATCTGTCATTGGGCAGCATGTCCCAACATGTTGGTGCCCTTGTGCATGTTGTGGCATGGCCCTTGCACACAGCTGTCCAGGGGATTGGCTGTGTGTCTGCCCTGTCTCGCTGTGTGCTGTGCTAGGGTGGATGGTGTCACCTCTGCCATGGTGTTGTCGGGTATGTCGTCAGCATGTATGTTAGGTATTGGGTGGGAGCCTGTGTCACCCAGACCTGCTGTGTGGGCACCTTCTGAGTGGGTCTACCTGTGCATTACTCACCTGCACTATGGAATTTCTGTTGGGACATGCTGTCCATCCCTGTATGGCCACCTGTGGCTGCAGTATTCCCCGTGGCTGGTGTCCCTTCCTCACGGTCTCCCCCTTCCTCATGTAGGTCCACTCCATTCATCATTGTGGGCAACCAGGCCTGAGGAGTTGGAGGGGATGGAAGAACTGCTGCGCTGCATCATCGAGCAACAGAGGACTCTAATAGAGCAGCAAGCCATCCTCATCTCGGAGACCAGAAGGGTGGCATCTGTGTTGGAGGCACGTCTCCTGGAACCAGTGGGCAATTAGCCATGCCCCTCATCCTGTCTTGTGTTGCCCCCCCCTTACTGGACTGGTTTTTGTTTCCTGGACTCTGTTGCTGTGTCCCTGTGTGCATCCTCCTCCCCTTTACACCCTTCTCCTGTGCCTTCTTGTACATACTATAAATATTTGTAAATATGCCTGCCATTTCACAGTTTGAGTTGATTAAGGTGTGTTCATGTTGTTGATCCCGTAGTGGGCTTATTGTTCTTAGTACTGTGTGTGTTGGGGGGCTTAGCATTTCGTTTAGTGGGGCATATGCCGTTGTCATTCTTTGTTTTGGGGTGGGTCATCTGGTGGTGGTTGGGGCATTAGATGTTCAGCGTTAGGTTATGTATTTCAGTTTAGTATTGGTTTGCGTCACTGTTCTGTTCCGTTTCCTTTCCTTTTGTTTATTACCTATTACACAGCAGTTACTACATTTTACTGCGTCCTGTGTCGTTCCTGGGTGCTGGGTTTCACTTGGTTTTTACTGTTCCTTGGGCCTCCCACATGGGTCCTGGTTGCTGCTTGCCATTCCCGTGCATGTGTGTCATCTTCCGGGATGTGCACTGCGGTCTACTCCTGGGACCTCATTCCTGCCTATGTTTCATTGCATGTGTCCCAGGGTCAGGCTGTCTCACCTCTCCACTGTGTTCCACTGTGTGTTTGCACCGCCTGCCTGGGTGTTATATTCAGTGTTGTCTTATTTGCTATATTCAGTGCTGTTTTATTCCCGTGCTGTTATTGCCCTGCACTCCTGGACCTGTTTGCCCGGCTTCCTTTGCTTGCTATATTCAGCTGGTTTTGCACCGGGCTATTCCTTTTGAATATGGCTTGCATTTTGCTCCGAGCTAAGTTTGCCCACCGAGCAGTGCTAATCTAGCCCCGGGGCAAAGCTTTGAATGTCTGTCCCATTGCCTCTTAAACCTTAAGACAGCCTTTCAGTTCTAATGGCCTCGAAGATTGCATTGTCCCGTTTTCCTTGTGATGGCCTTCTTTGCTCTATACATAGAATACCATTTTGGGCTGCCATTGAATATACAGCAATTAGGTATTTAGTGCCAATATCAAATGCCAAGTTATTATTAAACTGACCTATTAAGCAAGTTTCCATATAGAAACATAGAATTTGACGGCAGATAAGGACGCTTGGCCCACCCAGTCTGCCCATTTCCCTACTACTGGATAAGCTGCAGATCCTAGTTAACCAGCAGCCTACTTCTTCCTACCTCCACCCCTAGAATTGCCTTATGACTGTTCCATGCATGCTTGAATTCCACCACTGATTTTGACTCCACAACCTTCCTCCGGAAGGCTGCTCCATGCATCCACAACCCTGTTTGTGAAAAATACTTCCTTAAATTACCTCTGAGCCGCCCACCTTCTGTCTTCAAATTATGCCCTCTTGTTCTTGCACACTCTTTTTTGAAAGATGCTACCTCTTGGACTTTGTTAATTCCCTTGGGGTACTTGAACATTTCTATCATGTCCCCTCTCCCTCCTTTCTCGAGGCTATACATATTAAGCTCCTTTCGCCTCTCTTCATATGTCTTCCATGCAGACCCTCACCATTTTAGTTGCCTCCTCTGACAGATTCTGGTATGTTTTATTCTCATGAGTGAACTTTTCAAAATGTCCAGCCAAAAGGTTTGAATGAAGAGGACATGACCACAAAATGTGCATACCTTTATTTTCAGTATTATTTCACTTGGGATACATGGTATCTTCTAGCCAGTCTATTTTGTTCAACTTGAGAGGTGTATAGTAAACACCTTTTTAGATAATGAAGCATCCCTGTTCCCAGTTTCTCCTAACACTACAACTTTGTTAAATATAACACAGAATATACAGAATAAGCCAGGCATAGGGAACATTTATACATATATGTTAGGATTTCTAAGAGGCAGGTCTGACTATTACAGAACATGGAGGTCCAAGGTCAGAAATCAGGACACACTGGAATGGAACTGGAACAAAATTCGGGATTGCTCTTACAAAGCATTCTTAACTAATATTCATAAAATAGCACAATATGAAATATTAAGCAATGTTTACTATACATGGGAATTATGCAGGTGTCTGGAAGAAATGGAATGAGACTACATTGCAGGCAGTATGTGCTTGTTTAAAATGGTGCATCTGGAAAAACAGATGTTAATGTTCATTGCAACAGAAATGGGTCTCTATACATAAGCCTCTGGCCAAAATAGCTAATACTTTAACATATAAATAAGGGATACACAACAGGGACCTGTGGAATACGTGATTTATTTTCATTAGTGCTGTTTAACCTTGGGTAACCTCTCAAGTGGTGAAAGTCACCAGTGATGAGCCCAAGGTCAAACAGCACTAGTGAAAATAAATCATGAAGCTGACCTCCCAGGGATCAGCATCACCCCGGAGGGACCCCTTGATCACTGCTGCAAGCAGTTGCCGCCAAAGTCCATTCCCGGTTAGAACCACGCTGGTGGTTCATTTCCTCGGATCCCTCCTGAAGGTACGGTCCACCGCACAGCAGAGCCTGGTTGAGGAACAAAGACTGATTAAAATCTTGACACCTTTTCTCCTCATAGCTCATTGGCACTTATCATTTTGAACTCTGAATTGTCTGGCTGCCTTGCCCTGCTTTAGCTGCTTAAGTTTAAACCTTTATTTGTTTAATCTTGCTGGGTTAAAGTACAATAGTGCACTGGTTATTAATTAATTTTAGAGTGACTAATTAAATGGTTCCTCTTGGCTAATTCTCTTATTTAGCCTCAATGTATTGTTTAATTCACCAAAGTTTTTTCTTTTTTCCCTCATATTGCTAGCCTTGCTGAGTAAAGTAGTGCGCTGTAATTTGGTATATCCCCCCAACAGCGACACTAACACAGCGACCTACGACACTGCCGACAAAATCGACAGGTAGCTGTGTTGGTGTGCCAGAGACAGGGGCACACTGTCTCCTGGTCCTACACCACCTCCCCGAATCAACTCTGACTCCTGTGGGACAAAGCCCCTGATAGAAAAAAAAGACTGGGAGTCCATTGGGATTTATGTCGACTGCACTGTAAATGAATTCAGCTTAGAGTTTCTCCCTAGACTGTTCCTTTTGCTAATTTCTTTACTCTGCTAAACATTTCTCCATTGCTCTCTTTCCCTGTGTCCCTCTCCCTGTTGCCCGCCCTGTTTCTTTTGTTTCAGCTAAGCCCTCCCTGTTCCATTTGTTTCTGCTAAGCTTTCCCTCTGGTGGCAATTACTTAAACGTCTGCCCTCCTTGTCCCCCTAGGCTTCTTAACCCCTATTACTGCCGTTGCTGCCCTGAAGCCAATCTCCTAGGGACCAGCAACACCCAGGAGAGACCCCTTGATCACCGCCACAAGAAGCAAGTAGCAAAAGCAAGCCACAAAGCCAAGTCCTTTCCCAGTTCAAACCATGCTGGTAGTTAATTTCCTTGGCTCCCTCCTGAAGGTACAGTCCACTGCACAGCAAAGCTTAGTTCTACCCCACTGGCACTTCACACTGGCCACCCTATCTTGGCTGTTTCTTACATAAATGTGATCACATGATCACACTATATTTACTAATGTGATATTTACTAAGTGCCTAGATCTCCATTAGCAAGCTATAAGACTCCACCACTAGAGAGCTTCTGCTGTTCTGTTCTACAGATACAGAGACCAGCAGGAAAGGAGTAGCAGCTTTCCAAAAGGTGCTTCATACCAAAGCCAGCCAGGATTGCTCCATAAGCACACTGCCTGCTATTAAATCATCAGGTACTCTGAAGATGGGAAATCCTCAGTAATTTCTGTGATTCAAATTAGATCTAATCTGCTAAAAAGAGTTTTGGATATCAACCCAACTCCTCCAAGTCTACCTCAAAATGAACAATTCAAGCATATTAATTTCTTGAGGTATCAAATTGGCAGTACTACTATCCTTTGCTCTTTAAAATGATATGCCGTGAGGCAGTAGCACAGTGGTCAAGGCTCTGAGCTGCACATCTGGTGACATCCAGCAGACCAGACCTGGGTTTGAATCCCACAGCTTTCACTTGCATACTCTGTGACCCTGAGCAAGTCACTTAACCTCCTTGTGCTCCCAGGTCGCTCCTGTAAAAAGTTTTAAGCTTAGTGTGCTATATCTGGTTAAACAACTAAAAAAAATGCCTCCAAACCAACCAAACACTACTACCTGGACCAATCTGAATGTCTATGGTACCACAACCTCTTCCTCTGGTAAGACCACGTTAGTCTGCCTTACCCACAGAGATGATAATAGAACGAGGCACCAGCTTGGTCCACTGAATGGCTACCTAACAATATCTCTCTTCTCTGGCTACATCACTCTAATGGAACCACTGAGATTTGTCAGCAAAAGTGAAGACTTCAAACACTCAACACTAGACTTCTGAGGGACCACATTAGATGCCTTTTCCTAATACTCCTATTGCTGTCATGAAATGTACATCCTAATCCAGGCCATCCCCTTAACTCAAGCACTCAAACTAAAATAGCTAATGGTCTTACTCTCGCTTCAATAAACATATGTAGTCACCTCCAAAAAATGGACAAAGTGTAAGGGTCACTAGACACAATCCCGATGTGCTCTCTGTAGTAGAATCATGGCTAACCACCTAATACGGACAAAGCCATAACACTTCCGGATACACACAATCTTCAGACAGGACCATCTGTCAAAGTGAGGAGGTGGGTGTGTGCTTTATAAAAGAGACTCCTTACAAGCACACATCCTTCCCCTCCCTACTAGGAGTGACAAACTGCAAATACTCACACAAGAACCTTACCGTTATCTCAGTCTATATCCCATCTAAGCAGTCTGCAACAGGTTTCAAGGCCCTGATGGAATGTTTAAGTACACCAAGCCTAAACACAGAAACAGTTCTGCTGGGAGACTTCAACATCAACTGGCTCTCCACAGCTGGGGCCCCTGTCAAAGATGCTTTCTCAGCGGTTTGCTTCTCACAAATGGTTAAGGAGCCAACCAGACGTAACTATAAAACTGGAATGGAAACACTACAGGACTGGGTGCTCTCAAACCACCCAGAACATATCACAAACACCACAGTTCTCCCTGACACAATGAGTGACCACTCCCTTGTTAAGTGCCTTTTGGTCCAATAAATTCTGTAAACCACTGGCCACATTTTTAACCAACCAGATGCTTCTCAGAGGCACCTCAAACTGCTAAAATCTGACCTTAGGCACCAAGATTGGTCGAACCTGCATACCACAAGCGACATGGATACTGCATTGGAGCATTCCATTATCAAATTCAATATGGTCTGTGACAAACATGCACCCTTTAAAACAAGGAAGATCAAAGGAGTCCACAACCCATGGATCACACCTGATTTAATCCAAAAACTCAAGTCAAGAAACTAACTCTGGTACGAGTCACGGGCCCATGGGACCCAAGCCAACATATAGAGCTATAGAAAAGCAAGAAATGAATGTACCAGAGCAATATAGAATGCCAAAAGCTCCTACTACAAAGACATTTTAGCTAGATCATGGGATGACTAACTCATTCTGGTCCAACTTCCAAGATATCACAGGAAAGACCCCAAAAAAAACGCCCCTACAATGCTCAGCATCGAAGGCACCCCAACACTGTATCCTCAACTCATAGCAAATGCCATTAATAATGCATTTGTAGACCTAAGAAGTGACCCCTCATCTGACTTCTTTGACCCTACCACCACAGCAGACCACCTCAGAGTGCCCGAACATACCCCTGGGCATCCGCCATTCTATTTCAAGTTGGTTACAAAAGGAGAAGCCAGAAAATACCTTGAAAAAATGCTAGGGAAGTCACGATATAGCGGGGACTCCCTGGACCTAAAATTCATACACCTAACCCTGAATGAAGTCCTCTAACCCTTGACCAAGATAATCAACTTATCCCTATGCCACTCACAATTTCCCCAAAAGTAGACATCTGCAACAGTAACCCCTGTGCACAAGAGTGGTTACCAGACTCTGCACAGTAACTATAGACTAATCTCCATCCTACCTCCATTCTCCAAGGCGCTTGGAAGAATAGTGGCGGACCAACTGGTTGAGTACCTGGACCACTACAATCTCCTAAGTAACCAGCAACATGGATTTAGGAAAGCTCACAGTACTATCACAGCCTTACTGGAGTTAACTGACTTTATTCACCATGCTCTTGATCAAGAAAACCTGGTAGGGGCTACATTCATAGACTTATCCAAGGCCTTTGACACTGAGCATCATACCTTTCTTCTCAATCAGCTCACTGTCATCGGGCTCTCCACTGAGACAATGAGATGGTTTGGCAGCTACCTATGCAACAGGTCACAGTAATTCAAGATCGGCGACATCCTCTCTGAACTCAGACCTGGCTGCTCAGGTGTTCCACAAGGGCCTATCCTTGGCCCGCTCCTTTTCTGTATATTCATTAACAAATTCCCCAACTCCTACCATGGTCACATCCTCCTATATACAGACGATGTGGTCATTTTTACCAGTGACCCTCATCCTGAATGTTTGGAGGATGCCCTACAGTACGGTTTTACTTCAGCTGAGAAATGGTTTGGGGAACACAAACTAATTATGAACTACAAAAAAATCAAGTCCATACATACATACATACAAAGAAGCCAGCAGAAGAAGGCCATTTGGTCTAGCAAGTCTGCTCATATTGCAGGGTCCACAGCTTGAACTAATGTCCCTGCCCTCCCTCCCCACTCCTCCCATCCTCCCTACCCATGATTCTTAACTTCCCCCTATGCTTATCCCAGCTTCTCTTAAAGCTGCTCACTGTCTTTAACGAGATTACGTCTTCTGGCAGTGCATTCCAAGTGTCCACCACCCTTTCTGTGAAGAAGTGCTTCCTGACATCCCTCCTAAACCTCTCACCCTCCAGCTTAAGACTGTGCCCCCTCGTGATATGATTGCCACTCAGCTTAAAGAGACTTTCCTTATCAACATTATTTGTCCCTTTCAGGTATTTGAATGTCCCAATCATGTCCCCTCTCTCTCTCTCCTGTCTTCCAGGGAGTACATGTTCAGTGCCCTCAACCTCTCCTCGTATACCTTGTCCTGCTGACCGTCTGTCGTCTTTGTAGCCCTCCCCTGTACCTTCTTCAGCAGGTTAATGTCCTTTAGAAACATAGAAACATAGAATTTGACAGCAGATAAGGACCACCTGGCCTATCTAGTCTGCCCATTTTCCTATCTACCTGACAGATAAGCTGCAGATCCTAGTTAACCAACAGCTTACTTCCTCCTAACCCCCACTAGGACTGCCTTTTGTCTGTCCCATGCATTCTTGAATTCCTACACTGTTCTTGACTCCACGACCTCCTCAGGAAGGCTGTTCCATGCATCCACAACACTCTCTGTGAAAAAATACTTCCTCACATTACCTCTGAGCCGTCCCTCCTCTATCTTCAAATTGTGCCCACTTGTTCTTGCACATCTCTTTTTCTGAAAGATGCTACCTTCTTGGACTTTGTTGATTCCCTTGAGGTACTGAAAGTTTCTATCATGTTCCCTCTCTCTTCTTCCTCAAGGGTATACATATTAAGCTCCTTTAGTCCTTCTTCATATGTCTTCTGGTGCAGGCCCTGTACCATTTGGTTGCCCTCCTCTGGACAGCCTCCCTCTGTCTATGACTTTGCGGAGATGGGGTCTCCAGAACTGCACACAGTACTCAGATGGGGTCTCACCAACTGTCTGTACAGAGGATAGCAACTTCCTGTTTTCTATTATGTTGCCTCTTCCTATGCATTCCAGTATCCCCAGCCTCCTTACTGCCTTCTCACATTGCTTGCCCACCTTTGGGTCATCTGATATAATTACCCCAGGTCCCTTTCCATTTTACTGTTGTCAGTATCTCACCCCCATTGTGTATGCTTCCCTGGGTTTTGTTTCCATGTGCATTACCTTGCACTTCTTTGCATTGAATCTGAGCTGCCATACATTTGACCATTCCTCCAATCTTGCCAAGTCCCTTCTCATCCTTTCCACTCCATCTTGTATATCAACCCTGTTGCAGATCTTTGTGTCGTCTGCAAAGAGACATACTTTTCCTTCCAGTTCCTCTGAAATGTCACTTATAAAGACATTAAAAAGGACCGGTCCCAGTACTGAACCCTGTGGTACCCCACTAGTAACCCTTCTTTCATCACTGTGTACTCCATTTACTACTACCCTTTGCGTTCTGTTGTCTAGCCAATTTTTTATCCAGGCTACCACCTTGGGACCCACTCGAAGACTGGCTAACTTGTATATTAATCTTTTGTGTGGGACTGTATCAAATGCCTTGCTAAAATCTAGGTAGGCTATGTCCACAGCCCCTCCCTGGTCTACTACTTTGGTCACCCAGTCAAAAAAATCTATTAGATTCGTCTAACACGACCTTCCCATCGTGAATCCATGCTGCCTTGGGTCCTGTGTCCCACTGGCCTCTAGGTACTCAACAATTTTTCCTTCAGAAGTGATTCCATCATTTTCCCTACCACTGAGGTCAAACTTACTGGTCTGTAGTTTCCTGCATCTGTTCTGCTCCCACTTTTGTGAAGAGGAATCACATCTGCCCTCCTCCAGTCTTCTGGTGCCACCCCATCCTCCCATGATTTGTTAAAGAGAGTAGTCAGCGGTGTCACTGGTTCTACCCTTAGTTCTTTTAAAATTCTTGGGTGAATCCCATCAGGCCCCATTGCTTTGTCCACCTTCAGTTTTATTAGTTCTTTCAGAACCCTTTCTTCTGTAAATGGACTGGTATCGATCCCTGTCTTTAGAGTGCTTCTCTTGTTTGGTTTAGGTACCTCCCCCTCCTCTTCCTTTGTGAATACTGAGCAGAAATATTCATTCAGTATCTCTGCTTTTTCACTGTCACCCTCTATCCACATTCCCTCCCCTTTATTAAGCCTCAGTATCCCTCCTTTGGTCTTTCTTCACTCCCTAATGTACCTATAAAAGGTCTTATCCCCCTTCTTAACAGAATTGGCTATCCTTTCCTCAGTTTGGGCCTTTGCTATTCTGATTGCTTTCCCAGCCTCTTTCTGCTTTAACTGATAAAGTTCTCTGTCCTGCTTCTTCTGTGTTTCCTTATATTTCCTGAATGCTATCCTTTTCTCCTTAACCTTCCCTGCCACCTCTTTTGAGAACCATAGCGTTTTTTTCCTTCATTGTGTTTTATTGATTTGATTTTACACAAAGGCTTGTTGCCTCTGTGATGGCTGTTTCGATTACTCCCCATTGTTCCTCCACCCCTCCTTCTTGCCTGTTTGCTAGTGCTTTTCTGAGGCACTCTCTCATTTTCCCAAAGTCAACCCTCCTAAAGTCCAATACTCTTGCTTTTGTATGGCTTGATTGTATGGCTGTGTTTATCGTGAACCACACTATTTGGTGGTCGCTTGTTCCCAGATGGCTACCCACTTCTAAATCTAAGATTCTTTCTCTGTCCCCATTTGAGAGTGCCAGGTCTAAGAATGCTCCCTCCCGAGTGGGTTCTAATACTAGCTGTCTAAGGCATGCCCCATGTAGGGCATCAAGAATGACCCTGCTCTATACAGAGTACAGTCATTTTTCACATACTGTTTAAAACGTGTTTTTGCACCTATGGTATGGAATTGAATATTTTCACTTACAGGTTTATGAGGTGGCATCATAAGAAGACTATGTTCAACATTTCGGGTCAAATATGAAAAGATGCCAAAGTTATGATCATTAATGCAATTTCACAATGGCTGCTCATAACTTTTAAAATTTTAAATATTTTGACCCAATTTTCAACATAGCCTTCTTATTACCACACCTCATGTATGTCATAGCTGTCATTTTTCAAATCCTAACCAAAATGTTTTTTCACACCAGTGGCATGGAATGGCATTGTAGTTGTGTGGAACTATGTTTTGGCAGGGATTCAAAAATATTCTTTAATGGATACATAAGGCTGGGCAAGAAGAAGGCTATGCTGACAGTTTGGTCACTGTTGTACTATAAATGGAAGTGTAGGGCCCGGAGGGCCCTCTGCTTCCACAGCTACATATATATATATATATATATATACACACACACATCTACAGAGGGATGGGCCCTGTGCTCCCACAGTAAAATAAGGATACTATTATATTATCTCAAAAAATAAGGAAATAAGTTATAAAAAAACTTTGTTAATGCTCCAGTTAGGGTCAAAGTGAAAAAAGTTGGGAAATGAGGCATTAGGGTTTCCCCAACAGCCCAACCTCCCAAACTAGGCAGGAGAGCAGGTGTGGGGTGTGCTTTGGGCTTCTCAAGCCTAACATGCACCCCATTCTCATAATGTCTACACATATGAACTTATTTACAGATGGGATGAGGTGAGTGTTAGGCTTGAGAAGTCCAAGGCACACCCCACACTTGCTATCCTGCCTGGTTTGGGAGGGTGGGTGTTATGGAAATCCTAACACCTCATTTCCCAACTTTTGTTGCTTTGACCATAACTGGAACATTAACAAAGTTTTTTATGACTATATATTATATATTCATTGCAAAAAACTTTGTTAATGCATCAGTTAGGGTTGAAGTGACAAAAGTAAAGAAATGAGAAGTTAGGGTTGACACCCTAACACCTCCCTGCCTGATCACCCCACCCCCACCATCCACAGATCAACAAGCAATGGGGTGTGCCTTGGGGATGTCAGCCCCAACTCTTACCCCATTCCATGTATAAGAAAACTGACATGGTACAGTATAGGAGAATGGGGTGAGAGTTAGGCCCGAAAACCCCAGGGTACACCCCATTGCCTGTTGGTCTGTGGACGGTGGGGGTGGGGTGGGGTGGTCAGGTGGGGGAGGTGTTAGGGTGTTAACCCTAATGTCTCATTTCCTTTCTTTTGTTGCTTTAACCCTAATTGATGCTTTAACAAAGTTTTTTGCAAAGAATTTCCTTACTTTCTGAGAAACTGTAATCTGACCCTTATATGTTTTGGGGAGTACAGGGCTCCCATTGTATAACTTTTAAGGGCTCCTGCGCTCCTATCTATCCAAAAATGTACAGAGACTGTAATGAACTGTTATCTCCCTGAAGGACTGCAGGGCCCTCTGGACCCTGAACTTCCACTACTGCATATAAGAGGACCCTGAAGGCATATAACTGCATAATGGTATCCATCTCCCTGTAGGAGATCACAGTCCTTTGGGTCCTGTGCTCCCATCACTGCATCTCCCTCTGGAGATCAGGGCCCTCTGGACCCTACACTTCCATCACTCCATTATGGGAAATTTCCAAACTTCAAAATCTTATAACTACGGAGGCAATGTAAATTTTATCACCAAACCAGCAAAAGTCACATCTATAGGACAAGCCCATTCTACTCTGAAAATTTCAGCCTGAAATTCCAAACCGTTTGCTTGCAGAGCCCTTTTAAAATCCCTTTTTGCAATCCCCTTTTGTGAGATGATTCCTTTTTGCAATTCCTTTTCACGAGCTGATCCCTGTTCATGAGATATGGTCATGTGACCCTTCCCCTCACAAAAAGGGATTTTAATAGCTCACGAATAGGGATTACAAAAAGGGATCAGCTCATGAAAGGGGATCACAAAAAGGGATTTTAATGTCCCATGACTATGGAACCAATGTAAATTGTTCCACCAAACCAGCAAATGTCACATCCTTAGGGCAAGCCCTTCTACACCGAAAATTTTCAGCCCAAAATTCCAAACCATTTCTTTGCAGTGGCCTTTAAAAATTCCTCTTCATCATCCCTTTTCATGAGCCGATCCTTCTTTGCGATCCCTTTTCACGAGCTGATCCCTTTTCTTGAGGTTTAAAACTGCCATTTTTTTTTACTTTCTATTTATATTCCTCCCCTGCCCCCTAGACTCCACTGCCTCGGGAGTCACCAGTTGAGTCTGCCCCACCTCACCTTACCTGGACTCGTGGTAGTCCCTCCCTCCATGTAGCCTCAGATTGCCCCCCAGGTGGGGCAGAGATGGGCACCTACACCCCCAAACCACGTCCATTCATCAGGGCACCAGACCAGGGCAGGAAGGTGGGGTTGTGGGGTCTGCACTAGGGTTCTCTGTTATCCAGGAGCCTAGGGGACATTTTTCTGGTGTTCCATGCATGGCATGCATCTCTGACATCAAGGCAAACCTGCCAACATCTGCTATACATCTTTTCCCTCTGATGTAGGGCAGGGAATGTGCTGCAACTCAGGCCTTTGCCAGAGGGAAGTCAGGCTGCAAGCCAAGGACCCCCCTTCCTTCCTCCCTCCCTCCCTCCCAGAAGAGGAGAGCTGTCCTCTGGATGCTCATTCCTATCTCTCCTCTGCTGACCTCCAGAGGCATGGGCTCATTCCCAAACCTGGGTCACCGGTGTGGTGCAAGGTGTGGCGTCCAGTGTCTCAATGCTCAGCACCACTGGGCCAGCCCTAAAACTGCCATTTTTTAAATAACTACAAAAAAACAAAGGCATGGGCAGGTACAGGATGTTCCCCTCACCAAAACCCATGCCTTGGTTTTTACAGAAGACTTTCCTGGGGCCAGTTATAAGGTTTTGTTTTCTGCCCTTGCTAAGCAAGAAAACAAATTAGTGGTCAATGAACATGGATTTTCTCTTGAAAAGGGAGCCCATTTTACAATCTCTTTTTGCAAGCTGTTCATGACCAGGAATCCTTGATTGAAACTGTGCATTTATCCCAAAGACTGAACTGAGCATGCTCAGAATCTGAATATTTAAAATGTAATATCTTTGGAACAGATTAATATTTTTTTACCAAATCAATGCTGGAGTGTTCCTTAGGATAACTGCTTTCTACCCTGAAAATGCCAGGCCAAAAGTCTAAACAGTGTGGTCGCAGCACAATAAGGAAAAAACAGGGAAAAATAGGAAAAATTGGAAAAAAAGTGTTTTTTCACAATTCACTGCATGAAACCTGCAAACTCAATCAAAATGCAACTTGGCAAATCAAGATATCTACCACCTGACACTATCTATTCCAAATTTCATGCAAATCCATTAAATGGATGCAAAGTTATTAATGTGCAAATTGTGGGGTTTACCATTAAACTGCCTGCTCAACCCCAACAATAGAGGTGTGACTGCACCGCTAATATATATATATATATATATATAGGATATGCAATGCAAGCAAGTGTAATAAATGATTTATCTGCACAAGAGCAGTTTGACCTCGGGTAACCTCATGAATAGCGTAAGCAATGAGTGAGGTGTCCGAGGTCAAACTGCTCAAATGCAGATAAATCATTTATTAGATGAGGTTTCCATTGCATATTCCATTTATGCAATTATTTTGTTTTTGCTTTTGTAGAGGGCATTTGTTAGTCAATAAAGTGAATAAAAATAGAATTTTCTGCCATTTCTTGCTGATTATAGAAATTCTAAAAGGAATCTGGAAATGAAACACCTCTCATTTTGTAGATATTTTTATGCTGAACAACTTTTGTGCTCAAAGTACCATACTATAATTTTTTGGTTTTAAGTTATTTGCATTTGTTTGATGAAAAAGTGCACAGAAAATGAATTTTCTGCTATTTTTTAATAATTCTAAAAAACTAGAAAGTATCTATAAATGAAACACCACTCATTGTGTAGATATTTCTGTGCAGAATAAAGTTTGTACTCACAGTACCATGCTATCATTTTTCATTTTAAAGTTATTTACATTTGTTTGCTGGCAAAATAAAAAGAAATTCTGCTTTTTTTTTTTTTTTGCAAATTATCAAAAAATCTAAAAGGTATCAATAAATGAAACACCACTCATTTTGTAGATATTTTTGTGCTGAACAACTTTCATGCTCACAGAACAAAAGCAAACAAGAAACTCTCGTGTACACTCCAAGAAAAGCGTAATAAAGCCATGTACTAGCAGTACTATAAAACACACATTTATTGTTAAAAGGTATGCTGTAGCACCCCCATACACAAAAAAAAGAGTGTCTATGCACATTTTGCATTGCACTTGATGCTTTATCAAGACATCATCTTACACCAAGACAAACCCTTATATAGTGTTAATATCGTGTCACATGATGTGAATTTAAAGTAATACTACAAATATATATTAAAATATATATAAAAAGCCCCACACCATCCTAAATATCACATAATGTGAGCTTAGAGTGATACAGCAAATACATATAAAAAGCACCACACTATCTTAAAAAAACAAATTTGTACTTATCAATATTATTCTCTATTAAATAAATCTGTGCATATTTTTATGCATTTTTATACAATAACCCTATCTATTATCAAAATACAAAATAGATTAAACCACAATTAGTGCATCAAGTAATCACAATACCTTACAAAACATAATCTACAGCTACAAAAAAAAAATCACATAAAGTTCATCTGCACTGTACATATGCTTATTTTTTCATTTACTTATTTTTTCATATCCTGTGTATATTAACAGCATCTAGGGATGCATATGACTACCAAACTGATTGGAAAAGAGAAAGCAAATGTTCAACCATATCTTATTCATAATCTCTTTCTTCTCTTCAAGAAGGGTGCCAACTGGAAATGTCCATTTAGGCCTGGAAAACGATGCCATTTTTTATTCTTTTTACCTGTAAAAAAGGAAACGGTCCCTCATCATCTCCCCAATCCCCTCCCCATCCCACCCTCCCACTGAGCACCCACCTCCCCACCCCCCCTCTTATCCATACTTACCTCCGGAGGTCGGGAGGAGCGATTTGCTCTTTACCAGGACACGTCTGCACTCTTCAAAGACGAACTGCGATCTAAGGAATCAAGGTAAGCTGTATAATGGGAGTCAATGGGGGTCAACTTATCTTGATGTCGCGGCCAATTTTAGGAATTTTGGCCCAAAATTTTCAACGTGGAGTTCTTGGGACCCCAGCTCATAAACACTGTCACTGTCATTTTGTTACTTGGTGCTGAAAGGTGATTTTGCAGTCGCTGTGCTTTTGGGACTGATTAATGAAAAGACAGTGCCACTGTTCATGAGGTGGGGCCCCAAAAAGCCCATGACAAAAATTTGGATAAAAAATTCCAGAAAATGACTGCATTATGAGTGTGCATTGTGCAGTTTCTATGCACGCTCGCAACTTCACCACATTTTAATATTTTCACTCCAGATTTTCAACATTGGCATTTTTAACACCTCCTTATGAACAGTACAGCTGTCATTTTTCACATCCTGACTGAAACTTTTTTTCCAAACGTGTCATGCAGAATGGAGCAGTCACTGTGTAAAATCAACTTTAGGGATGGATGAACAAAATCACAATGCCATTGTTTATGAGGAGAGGTCCCCAAAACCCATGATGAAAATCTGGTGAAAAAAATTAAAAAAATTGACCACATTACAAGCGCATGTTGCGCTGTTTCTATGCACGCTTGTAACTTTGTGAATTTTTCAGATTTTCACTCCAGATTTTCTACATTGACATTTTTTTACACCTCCTCATGAACAGTACAGCTGTCATTTTCACATCCTGCCTGAAATATGTTTTTGCACTTGTGGCGCAGAATGGCGCAGTCACTGTGCAAAATCAACTTTCATGGTGGAGTGATGAAATCACAGTGCCACTGTTCATGAGATGGGGTCATAAAAAGGCAATGTTGAAAATTTGGTGAAAAAATATTCTAAAATGATCGAGTTACATGCGGTCATTGAAATTTTGCTACGCTCATGCATAACTTTACCAAATGTTAATATTTTCACTGAAAATATTCAGCTTTGCCATTTTTTCACACAGCATCATGAATAGTATAGCTGTCATTTTTAAAATCCTGTAAAAAATGTTTTTCCGCACCTGTGGCACATAATAGCGTTATAGTTGCGCAGAGTTGCATTTCAACTGGGATTTGAACATTTTCTGTACTGGGTACATGCAATGAGGTGACAAAAAGGTTATGTGGAGCATTTTGAGTGAAAAGTATTTAAGGTGGCACTGTTATGACTATTTGTTGCAATTTTGCAATGCCTGTTCGTAACATTTATTTATTTTATTTATTTCATTTTTGTTGACAAGGTAAGTGCACTAGACCATTTTTTGCCTATTTTCAGGCATGACCTGGGAGGGCTACAGATGAATGCCAACTGATTTTGAATCAGATTAAGCTGTTGGTGGTATTTTTAGTGAATAGAGGGAACTTTGGCCAGGACATTGGGAAATGCCCCTACTCTTTTTCGAAAAGTGCCATGGGATCTTTAACATCCACCTGAACTACCACTAGAACATGCAGATGGGATCTCAGTTTAATGTCTCATCTGAAATATGGCACCTCAGGAGTGCAGCACCCACCCCCCATGCTACACTGCAGTGTCACTACTGAGATATTAACCCAAGTGCCTGATGTGGGGATAGAACCCACAGCCTTCTGATCTCCTGGCCTCAGAGGCAAGTGTGCTACCTGCTGAGCCACAGACATAATGTGTGGAAGTGCAGGGGATGGAGACCGTTGTGTTTCCACAACTACGTACATCTCAGAAAGTAAGAAAATAAATTACAAAAAACATTGTTGATGTATCAGTTAGGAGTGTTACTACAGCAAGAAAAGCAGGGAAATGTGGTGTTAGGGTTTCCAACCCTAACACCCCACCCCCACCCTGCAGAGACTGACAGGCATTGGGAGTGCCTTGGATGTCAACCCTAATGCCCCCACCTCCACCTTGTAGAGAATGACAGGTTTTGAGGGGGGAGGTGCCTTGGAGTCCTTAGCCCCAACTGTCACCCCATTCCATAAGTAAATAAGCTGAGATGGGTACAGTACAGGAGAATGGGGTGAGAGTTAGAGCTGAGAACTCCATGGCACCCCCCAAAGCCTGTCATTCTCTATAGGGTGAGGGTTGGGGCAACAGGGCTGACATCCAAGGCACCCCAACACCTGTCAGTCTCTGCAGGGTGGGGTGTTAGGGTTGAAAACCCTAACCCAACATTTCCCTGCTTTTCCTGCTGTAGTAACAACCCTAACTGATGCATCAACAAAGTTTTTTGCAATTTTTATATACGTACACACACACACACACACACAAAAATATATATATGGGTGCAGTTGCACCCCTATAGTTAGGATTGAGTAAGCAGTTTAATGTTAAACCCCAAATTTTGCAAGTTAATAACTTTGCAACTGTTTAATGAATTTGCATGAAACTTGGAAAGAGCTGTTCCATGGGGTAGATCTCTTGATATGCCAAGTTGCATTGTGATTAGATTTGCGGTTTTCATGCAGCAAAGCATCAAAAATGTGTTTTCGCCATTTTTGCTGATTTTTGCCCATCGCACTGCGGCCACACCATTTGGAAGTTTGGTGTGAAATGTCCATGGTAGAAAGAGGTTGCCCCAAAGAACAATTCAGCATTGGTTTAGTGAATCCATTCCAAAGTTATTTACTTTTGAATTTTCAGGTTCTGAGCATGCTCAGTTCAGTCTTTGGAATATATGTATGTTTTGCGAAAGAGGATTTGGTTCATGATCAAGGATTTTGTCACCTTGCAAATGGGGATTTATAAAATCCCTGTTCATAAGGAAAAATTCCCCTTTTCGAGACGCCATCTTCTTTTCATTTTTCTCACAAATAAAACATTGTAACTTGTCCACGGATATGTTGTGTTATAATTGAAGTGAGGTTTTGTTCAGGGTGACGCTCTGTACAAACCCATAGCTTTGGTTTACTTCAGTTTTGTGAAAAATGGTCGTTTTTAATTTTAAAAATCCTTGTTCATCACTCACTTCTGATCCTTGTTTGCGAGGTGACAAAATCCTTGTTCATGAGCCAATCCTTGTTCGCGAGCTGTCAAAATTCTTGATCGTGATTTCCAGACCAGATGGCCCTATCTAGCAAACAAGGATTGGCTCACGAATGGGGGATTTAGTCAACTCACCACGGCATCCCCTAATGCCTGTTGGCGTGAGGAGGATGGGGTGGGGTGCTAGGGTGTGGGGGTAAGGGGCTCAACCCTAACATCTCATTTCCATACTTTTGTTGCTCCAACCGTAACTGATGCATTAACAAAGTATTTTGAAATAAATATATACACACACACACATAGTGGTAGTTATAGAAAAGTTTCTCGCTACAGTGGTATTACTGCACCTGCGATAAAAAAATACTGTTACCATGGTAAAAATCCCATTGACTAACATTAGGTTTTTTACCGCTGTAGCGGTATTTTTTTACCACAAGTGCAATAATACCGCGGTAGCAGGAAACTTTTCTATAACTACCACTGTATGTGGTGTGTGTGTATGTGTATATATATATATATATATATATATATATATATATATATGTTTACAGTGTGTGTATGTATATATGTGTATATTATGGTAGCACGGTAATGCTACCATAGTTAGGGTTGAGGAGCCATTTACACGTTAAACCTAAAATTTTGCACCTTAATAACTTTGCAACTGTTCAATGGATTTGCCTGAAATTTGGAATACATGATCAAGAACCGTACTGTTCGGATATACAGCAGTGGAGTTATTAAACGTGATCTGCGCACATGTTTACGCTTTTTTGGAATTCTTTGCTTGTCTCTACAGGTCGCACGGTTTGTGCGACTGGTCCGAAATCGTCAGGGAACATGCGGCCAGGGTCCCCGATGTGCCTTTTGAAGAATTCATGAAAAAATATTAAACGGTTCAAAAGTTATTCAAAAAACAATTTCCCATTATAAGTCAATAGGAAAAGTTAACAAAAAGTTCGAAAGTGTCGCAAATGCAGTTTTTACTTTCGCAAATGGCCCTTTTACTGTTGCAAATCCGCCATTTTGTTTTCAGTTGGTCATCAGTAAAATGCTTGACATTAAAATTTAGGACCCTCTAGCAACCTAATACTTTTTGTATTCACCTAGTCGGACCTTGAGGATGCTAGGCATGTCTTTATTTTGGGGAAAACACCCCAGAAATATGTTTTTCAAATTTCTGGAAAAAGTATTTTCACAAAGTACTTTCACATTTGTGACACTGTCGCATGAATTTGCGAAAGTTTTTGTAAAGTTTGACAGTACTTTTCCAGGCTGTGAGAAAATGACAGCAATTCTTTGCCACCCTGCTGCAAAAGAACAGTTAGGTGTTTTGGGCTGAAATTTGGAAGGAACGCAGCCAACGTCTCACAGATGTGCCTTTCAGTGTTTCAGTAAAAAATATTACAGGGTGGAAAAGTTATGGCACTCCAAAGTTGACGCTTTTTCCAATAGGATAACAATATGGCGTCCACTGCATTACAGGAATCCTTTGCCGCCCTGCTGCAAAATAACGGTTTGGTCTTTTGGGATGAAATTTGGAGGAAAGAAAGCCAACATCCCACAGATGTGCCTTTTGGTGGCTTGGTGAAAAAATATTACAGGGCAGCAAAGTTATGGCACTTCAAACGTTTCTCTTTTTCCCATAGGATAACTTTACGGCATTCGCCAGCACTTTAGGGCCCGTGACCGGAGACGGTGCGAGATACGGACTTTTGTCAGAAAATCTAAGTGCAATACTAGCCAGGAAAGTCATAAATCATATGACTTTAAAAAAAAATTTCTACGTCGTACAGTTCCTGAGATATAAGCAATTTAGTACTCCAACTCCTCATTTTCTGCTCCGACACCCATTATTATGCATACATTCTTTGTACTCACTGTCTTTCTCTATGCTGCTTTTGGGGAAAACCAGCCTCTGTGCTTACATTACTGTTACCATTACCGTGTCTGCTTGCAGTTTCGTACCGTTTACGCTTCTGCTCCCGTTCACGCCCATGTGCTACCTTTATGCTTTCATTTGCGCTATGCTATATTTTTACCATCGTGTCTACAGTACTGTTTCTCTTCTGTTTTGCTTTGCATCACCATGCACATTACCATTTGCATTTGTGGGCACATGTTACTATGTGACAAGACATCACGTGGCGGAGCACGGGCCCCACCACCGCATTACATTTACTATTTCGTTATCATTCTCAAAAGAAGGCAAATTAGAGGCAAAACTCTGTTTAATGCTTCAGTTAGGGTTGTTCCACAGTGACAAAAGCGAGGAAATTCAGTGTTAGGGTTGAAAGCCCCATGGACCCCCAGCCCACCCCCAACCGCCATCGAGTGCGCATTGGGGTCGTCGGTCCTAACTCTCATCCTATTCTCCTATACCTCTGCTTCTTTACACATGTGATGGGGTGAGAGTTAGGGCCGAAAAAGAGACGTTAAGTGCCATTGTTTTAGGTCCTCCCCACTTCCTTTGTAAATACTGAACAAAAATATTTGTTTAGTATCTCTGCCTTTTCATAGTCACCCTCTGCCCACCTCCCTCCTCTTTATTAAGCCTCATTAGCCCTCCCTTGGTCTTCATTTGCTCCCTGATGTACCTATAAAAGGTTTTATCCCCCTTCTTAACTGAGTTGGCTATCTTTTCCTCAGTTTGGTCCTTTGCTGTTCTGACTGCCTTCCCAGCTTCCTTTTGCTTTAACTGATACAGTTTTCTGTCCTGCTTTTTCTGTGCTTCCTTGTACTTCCTGAATGCTTTCTTTTTCTCTTGAACCTTCACTGCCACTTCCTTTAAGAACCTTAGTGGTTTCTTACATCGTTTTGTTTTGTTAATTTGCTTCACACAAAGGCTTGTTACCTCTGTGATGGCAGTTTTTATTATTCCCCATTGTTCTTCCACCCCTCCTTCCTGCCCATTTGCTCGGGCATTCCTTAGGCACTCACCCATTTTGGCAAAGTCAGGCCTCCTAAAGTTCAGTACTTTTGCCTTTGTATGGCTTGACTCTATTGCTGTGTTTATTGTGAACCATACTGTTTGATGGTCGCTAGTTCCCAGATGGCTACCCACTTCTACATCTGTGATCCTCTCTTCATCTCCATTTGAGAGAACCAGGTCTAAGATTGCTCCCTCTCGAGTGGGCTCCAATACTAGTTGTCTAAGGCATGCCCCTCATAGGGCATCTAGAATAACCCCACTTTTTGAAGTGGCTGCTGCAACTGCACTCCAGTTAACATCTGGCATATTCAGATCACCCTTCAACAATATCTCCCCTTTTTCTGCCATTCTAAGTATTCTTTCCATCATTTCCTTGTCCATTTCCTCCCCCTGAGAAGGGGGTCTGTATACAACCCCTGTGCGGATTGTGGTGCTATTGCCAGTCTCCAAATTTACCCACAGTGCTTCTTCTCCTCCTCCCTGTTTTCCCTTTTGTTCTGTTGCTTTGATTCCTTCCCTTATGTAAAGAGCTACTCCTCCTCCTCTTTTACCCTCCCTGTCCCTCCTGTAGATAGTGTGTCCTGGTATGTTTATGTCCCAGTCATGGTTTTGTGTGTACCTTGTTTCTGTGACTGCCACGATATCCAGATGTTCCTCCTCCATCAAGGCCGCTAATTCAGGAAGCTTGTTACTCAGACTATGGGCATTGGTACTTATTGCTCTCCACTAGGACTGCCTTATGCCTGTCCCATGCATTCCTGAATTCCTCCACTGTTCTGGACTCCACGACCTCCTCAGGGAGGCTGTTCCATGCATCCATGCATGGATTGCATCACAAGTCCTATGAGGAAAGGTTGAAGGCACTGAACATGTACTCCCTGGAGGAGAGGAGGGAGAGAGGGGATATGATAGAGACATACAAGTATCTTACAGGGAGGAACAGGGTGCAGGAATGCCCTATTTTTAAGCGAAAAAGATGTTCCAGGACTAGAGGGCATGGGATGAAGTTGGAGGGAGGACGATTCAGAGGAAACGTGAGGAAGAATTTCTTCACAGAATGGGTGGTGGACAAGTGGAACACCCTGCCAGAGGAAGTGGTAGGGGCTGAAACAATCACGGGATTTAAGAATGCGTGGGATAGACATAAAGGAATTCTGGAGGTCAGGGGTAAGGGGCAACAGACTTCCTGGAAAACATAAACTGAACTTACAAACTTAAATGGGCAGACTGGGTGGGCCATAGGCCCTTATATGCCGACACTGTCTATGTATCTATGTATCTATGTAACTCCTACCAACATACAGTTAGACTTTTTCTATCTAATGTATTACCTCTATACAGTGCTTTAGTTAGGTCTTGTTTCATAAGAGTCCAACAAAAAATGTATCCCTCAGCTGAAACACAGTATACAGTTTAAACTCTGTATCCACCCCTTCTGTGATGTCATCTAGCTCCTCCTATTAGAATATAAAAATGATACAAAAAATGTTCTTCCTGTCAGGAGATATTTTAAAAACTGTGACTTCAGCAAAAACTAATTTCCCAAATTATAATACTCTTTAATCAAGCCTTTCCTTTGATCTTGTGTGGTTTCCTGCTTTCCCAAGGAATCAAAAGATTTTAAAACTGTTTAGCACCATGGTGAGATAACATGTTTTTTCCTCTAAGACATCATAAAAGTTTACAAGCCCTATATCCTGGTAGCCAGGTCAGTTTTAATTAAGTCTCTTTGGTCCTTTAATTACCTCCTGGTTTCAGGTTAATATATCCTGTAGCTGAAACTTTGGGGGGTGTGGTACCCATATCATAGCACAATCATAACCAGCTGGCCAAGCATCACAATAACCAGAACCAAAATCCCACTTTTAGGATCATTCTCCTCTTAGTATGCCCAGAGGATGAGCAGGTCAGTAGCCATGGGTCTTTGGAGGTTCCCCCAAAGAGAGGTTTGCCTGTCCTGTGTGCTACTGGTCACATTCCAAAGAGTTGGAGGAGGTAATCAAAATGGTAGCAATCTTTTGGGCCTTAATTCCTACACCTTCCCAGCATTCCACTGAGGGTGGGCAACAGAGAAAAGCCAAAGTCTAAATCTATAAACATCAAGCACGTAACATTCAAGCTCATAAGTATACACAACCGCTGAGCTATGTACCACCCATTGAATGGGAAGCCTATAGCCTGAGGTTCAAGGGGTGGGGAAGAGCTCCTCCCACATCCCCTACTTAATCCCCAGTGCTTCCGCTGCTCAGCTTTGAGTGTTTTGGAGACATCCCCCTTCCTCCCCAGCCTCCTACTCCTCTGGCTCCCTTATCTCACACTCAACATTGGGCCTTAATTCCTACACCTTCCTAGCATTCCACCAAGGGTGGGAAACAGAGAAAAGCCAAAATCTATGTCTATGAACATCACGCACATAACATTCAAGCTCATAAGTATACACAAGCACTGAGTTATGTACCACACATTGAAATATTTGTTTGTAATCCCCCTACAAATGGGGGTTCCTGAAAGTCTTCCTTGGGGGTGCCTAAATGCCCACTGCCAAGCTGGTGTTCTCTGTTTTAGCTGTCTAAGAAGAAATTGTGTTACGGTGCCAATTAGCCTCTGTGTTCTGTTTCTTTAAGAGCTGCCTATATCACAGTGTATAATTAATCTGGGTGGGGGCCGAGTGTTTCTATGCTTGCGTCCCGCCCCGGGCTGCCAGATAATCGCTCTGTTCTGCCACAGCTTATTTGCTGATTATCTATTAGAATAGTAATTATATTATAGTTTGTCTAACCTGCTGTCTTTGCAGCATAGACAGTTCTGTTTATCACCACCATCTTGGTCCGGGACTGCCAGAATGGGCCAATCAGTACCTTTGGGGACTCTAAAATGCAGCCTGTCCCCAGGGGTCTTGTGGGAGCAAATTTCTGTAGGAATTGTGGTTTTTACATTTTGGCACCAAAACAGACCTGGAGGGGGAGCCCTTGCTTTGACAGACAGATGGATCAACCAATTGAACCTTTTGGATCAGAGGGAAATTCCCGCATTGCATGCAGCAGTGAATCAGAAGTGAGTTGGAGCTGGAAGAGTGAGCAGCTCCAGCTCGAGGAGCTGCTGCCCCGCGGGGTAGCGTGGGGACTTGGTGGGTAGGCTGAGTCTGGCCTGCCTGCCTTCAGCTCTCACGCATGGAGAGAAAAGAGAAGCTCTGTTTCGGATTACTTCTCCGAGTCATTTCGTTGTGCCCTGATTAATGGGCACAATGAGCAGTGAGCCAGTCTGGAGAGAGTTTGAAGAGTAAACAGCTCGAGTTATATAGAGGTCCCTGGTGCATATGGGAAGGCAGGTAGGATGTTGGGGTGTATACTGTACGTAGGATATTCACTAGCACAAGGAAAGAGGGGATGCTGTCCCTCCCTGTACAGGTCCCTGGTGCATGTGGGAAGGCAGGTAGGATGTTGGGGTGTATACTGTACATAGGATATTCACTAGCACAAGGAAAGAGTGGATACTGTCCCTCCCTGTACAGGTCCCTGGTGCATGTGGGAAGGCAGATAGGATGTTGGAGTGTATTAGTAATGCATTCACTAGCACAAGGAAAGAGGGGATACTGTCCCTCCCTGTATATACCCCTGGTGCATGTGGGAAGGCTGGTAGGATGTTGGGGTGTATACTGTACGTAGGATATTCACTAGCACAAGGAAAGAGTGGATACTGTCCCTCCCTGTACAGGTCCCTGGTGCATATGGGAAGGCAGATAGGATGTTGGAGTGTATAAGTAATGCATTCACTAGCACAAGGAAAGAGGATACTGTCCCCTCCTGTATATACCCTTGGTGCATGTGGGAAGGCTGGTAGGATGTTGGGGTGTATACTGTACGTAGGATATTCACTAGCACAAGGAAAGAGTGGATACTGTCCCTCCCTGTACAGGCCCCTGGTGCATATGAGAAGGCAAGTAGGATGTTGGGGTGTATACTGTACGTAGGATATTCACTAGCACAAGGAAAGAGTGGATACTGTCCCTCCCTGTACAGGTCCCTGGTGCATGTGGGAAGGCAGGTAGGATGTCGGGGTGTATACTGTACGTGAGGATATTCACTAGCACAAGGAAAGAGTGGATACTGTCCCTCCCTGTACAGGTCCCTGGTGCATATGGGAAGGCAGGTAGGATGTCAGGGTGTATACTGTACGTAGGATATTCACTAGCACAAGGAAAGAGTGGATACTGTCCCTCCCTGTACAGGTCCCTGGTGCATATGGGAAGGCAGGTAGGATGTTGGGGTGTATACTGTACGTAGGATATTCACTAGCACAAGGAAAGAGTGGATACTGTCCCTCCCTGTACAGGTCCCTGGTGCATGTGGGAAGGCAGATAGGATGTTGGAGTGTATAAGTAATGCATTCACTAGCAGAAGGAAAGAGGGGATACTGTCCCTCCCGGTATATACCCCTGGTGCATATGGGAAGGCAGGTAGGATGTTGGAGTGTATAAGTAATGCATTCACTAGCAGAAGGAAAGAGGGGATACTGTCCCTCCCGGTATATACCCCTGGTGCATATGGGAAGGCAGATAGGATGTTGGAGTGTATAAGTAATGCATTCACTAGCACAAGGAAAGAGGGGATACTGTCCCTCCCTGTATATACCGCTGGTGCATGTGGGAAGGCAGATAGGATGTTGAGGTGTATACTGTATGTAGGATATTCACTAGCACAAGGAAAGAGTGGATACTGTCCCTCCCTGTACAGGTCCCTGGTGCATGTGGGAAGGCAGATAGGATGTTGGAGTGTATAAGTAATGCATTCACTAGCAGAAGGAAAGAGGGGATACTGTCCCTCCCTGTACATACCCCTGGTGCATGTGGGAAGGCAGGTAGGATGTTGAGGTGTATACTGTACTTAGGATATTCACTAGTAGAAGGAAAGAGAGGATATTGCCTGTCCTGGTACAGATCCCTGGTGCATATGGGAAGTCAGGTAGGATGCTGGGGGTGTATAGGCAGGGCATTCACTAGCAGAAGGATTGTGGAGATAATGCCTCTCCCTGTACAGATCCATGGTGTAGCCACAGCTGGAATACTGTGTGAAGTTCTGGAGTCTCACCTGAGGGATGTGACACTGCCATGTACAAGTCCCTGATGAAACCACACCTGGAATACTGTGTGCAGTTCTGGAGTTCTCACTTGACTAAGTTGATACTGCCCCAGTACAGGTCCCTGTTGAAGCCACACCTGGAGTGCCCTGTGCAGTTCTCGAGTCCACGCCTCAAGAAAGATGGGGAATGACTTGTAGAGGGTTCAGAGGACGGCGACAGAAATGATCCCAGGACAGCAAGGGAAGTCATACGAGGAGAGGCTGAAGTGTCTCGACATGCACTCTGGGGAGGCTAGGCGAGGGAGAGCAGGGAGACCTGACAGAGACATGCAAGTCCTTGAGGGGAACAAACAGGGTTGCCAGCATGATCTGATCACGAGGTATGAAGGCATCATAACCAGGGGGCGCAGATGGACTTTGGTGAAGAGGGGGCTTCAAATGGGATGCAAGAGGTTCCTTTTTCATGGAGTGGGTGGTGGATGAGTGGAATAGTGTTCCCAAGCAGGTGGTTGAATTGTGGGTTCATGCATGGATGGGACAGACACAAGGGCATAGTAAGGTCCATGGTGGGGTAAAGACAGCCAGAGGAGGGGACACCGAGACACCATTAGGGCAATCGACCTAGTAAATCTGGTCTGGTGTTAAATCAGACACGGATTCAGGTAGGTATCTAATGGGCAGACTGGATGAACAGCTGGGTCTTTACCTGATGGGGAATTCTAAGTATCTATGTATATATGTGTTAGAGCTTGGGTAGCCTTGATTGCTGGGTTGTCTTGTGCTATACTTAAATTTTTCAGCTTCACCCTATCTGGGTGACCACTGCCAGGTAGTACCTACTCCTAATTTCCATGCTAATACTGCAGCTACACCCCATCTGGGTGAACACTGTGTGGTAGTTTTAAATTGTGTTTATTGTGTTATAGCTGTGCCTTCAGCTACATCCTATCTGAGTGAACACTATGGGTGGGCTATTCAGACTGCGCCAGGCTGTGGCACAAGCCTGGGCATAGCGCAACTGGGATGCGCCTAGTCGTTGACTGGGGATATTCAACAGTGCTGCGCCATGGCACAGCACCGTTGAATATCACTCTGTGGCCACCCACATTGTGCATGGCGCAGTGGCACTGCACCAGTGCAAGTGGCCAGAGGGGGGCAGGGGGATGTGCTAGCACAAGTGCCATTGCACTAGGTGCATCAACCGTGATATTCAAAAGTGCACATGCAAATGGGAATATAATGCATGCAAGGTGCAAATGGGGGCCATTTGCATGTCATTATATTTCATTTGCATGCAAATCTTCGATCGCCGGCGACTTGCGCTGGCGCCTGCCAGGCTGCAGCTGTCAGGGACCAACGCCCCCTGCACAGCACAGCAAAGTGCCCCAATGCCCAATCACGGGCATGAGTAATATACACATAAGTCCAATATCCCTAATCGTGGGCATAAGTATTAAAAATAAAATATTCCAAAGTATCCCTGGTGGTCAGTGGACTGAATCCTGCCTGATGGCGGGCATGAGTACAATAAAAAGAAATCCCCAGATCACTGGTGGTCAGCGGTACCCCTCCCCACCCGCCCGCTGAACCCTACCCGCTCCCCGGTCAGCGGCGGGCGGCAGCTCCCCACCCACAAGCCACCCAGCTGCCGCCAACTGGGAGATGCCACCCGCCACTAACTGGGGGGGGGAGCGGGGTGGCGGGGCTCAACAGGCGAGTGGGGAAGGGGGTACCACTCGACCACCAGGGATCTGGGGATTTCTTTTATTGTACTCATGCCCATGATCGGGCAGGATTCGGTCCACTGGACCACCAGGGATGCTTTGGAATGTTTTATTTTAATACTTATGCCCACGATCGGGCTGGAAGCGGTCCACTGGACCACCAGGGATATTGGACTGTCTATTTTAATACTTATGCCCGCAATCGGGCATGGGGGGTGCTATCATGATGGACCGTGCCGCCGGAGCTCGGGTGGCCACCCATAGCTGGCAGCTGATGTGTTACACCCTGCAACATGGCAGCTCACCTGTGAGTGGCCAGCTGTTGCTCCTTTTTTTCTAGCTCAACTGTGTGCGGCGCAAGTAGGGGTTGCGCCTGCATGGGCTCAACACATCCCAGGCTGAATAGAACTGTGCGAGTATGCATGGGCACGCCTTCCACATGCACCACATACATGTTGATGCTCCCTGGCGCATGAGATTGTGCTGCACACTTTCCTTTTGAATATCGTGCTGGGGCGCATCAGTGGGTTGCGCATGATGCAACAGTGTTGCGCCATGCGAAACCCTTTTAAATATCCCACCCTATGAGTCAAATTAGTCATCTGATTAATGCAGATCTATAAGGGGATGAAGTTCAAAGGGAAGGCAATCAATTGTGGTGGCTATGGGGCATTCTTCAGTAGCGATATTCTCTGGAGGAGGGGCACTGCCCCACCTGCAGGATGTTGGTGGAGCTCCATGTTCTGCTGGTGTTAGCCAGGGCAGAAATATCTCAGCTGTGTCACCAGCTTAGATGGAGCCCATCTCCCACACCTTCACTCCTGCAGAGACCCATTGGTCCAGAAGGATGGAGAGTGGTGAGGAGGGGGACACGGAAGTAGGACTGGGGTAGCCATGAGAAGGTTGTCCAGCTCCCCACCCTCCAGATGGAGAATCCCTTTGCACCCCTAAAGGAGGTTCAGGCACCTGACTCTGCTGGGGGAGACTCTGAGTCAGTTGATGGGAAAGGGCAGGACAACTTGACGGTACCCAAGAGGAGCAAGTCTACCACGAGAGACGTGGTGGTCAAAGACTTAATGACTAGGGGGTAGAAAGGATGGTGGAGGGGAGAGTTATACAGGAGGAAGATGATCTGATGCCTTCCCGGGGCACCAGCCAGCCAGGATTTGGACAGGACAGGGAGAATGGTGGGGAGGGAGTGGAGGGAGATGGGGGAACTGATACATCTGGGTACCAATGATCTGGCGAACTGACTATTCCAGGTTACAGACTATTCAGAAGGGCCAGGGAGGGTAAGAAGGGGGGGGGGGTTGCTTTATACATTGGGGAATGCATAAGTGTAACTGAAGGACAAGAGGAGGATGGGGAGACTGAGCTACTGTGGGTAAAACTGGGCAGGAGGATGGCAGAATCCTTGCGACTGGGGGTAGTATACAGGCCACCTATGCAAGGGGAGGAGGGTGATCAACAGTAATTCTGGCAGTCACAAGGCTGGCCCTTAAAGGAGAGCTACAGCTGGTAGGGGACCTAAACCTCCCAGATGTAGACTGGGAAATCCCAGATGCAGTATCGTCAAGGAGCAGGGAGATACTAGCTGTACTGAAGGGGGTTTTCCTTCAGCAGCTAGTCAGAGAGCCTGACAAGGGGCAACAACCTGCCGCATGTGGTCCTGACAAATGGGAAGAGTGTGGAGGAGGAGGTGCAGGTGGGAGAAGCCTTGGGCAACAGCGACCACAGCACGGTAAGATTCAGGGTCAGGGCAGGGAGGGAGACAAGTAAAACCAGTACTACAGTCATGGACTTCAGATGCACGGACTTTGACAAGATGAGAAGGATAGTAAGGGAAGGAACGGAGAATATAGGGGCGGTGGAGGAGTTATGGCAAGCTATCAAGGGAGAGGTACTGAAAGCTGTGGAATGCACACAAAAAAGGTGAGGAAGAGCAAAAGGGGGAGGAGACCACTTTGGTTTACAAAGGAGGTTGCGGGGGCAGTCAGGGAAAAGAGGAGGGCTTTCAAGAAATTTAAGAGGACACTCAGCGAGGAAGATAAAGAAGAGTATAGGGAAAAGAGGAGTATGGCAGGGAGGAAGATCAGAAGGGCAATAGCAAAAAAGGCCAAAATGGGGGATAAAATCTTTTTCGGATATGTGAGAGAGAGGAGAAGGGCAAGGCAGGGGATTACTAGGCTGAGGGGGAGGGAGGCATAAAATTGGAATGATACTGTGGAAAAGCAGAGTTATGAAATAAGAACTTTAGCTCAGTATTCATGGAGGAGGAGGAGGAGGACGGTAGGGGACCTGAGCTAAAGTCGAAGAGGAAGGAGGGTAAATGGGTGGATCTGAGCCCATTCACTGTGTATAGGGTTAGGGCAGAGATAGTTAGATTGAGGGTGGACAAGGCAATGAGGCCTGAGGGTTTACACCTGAGGGTGATCAGGGAATTGAAGGAGGAGTTGGCCACACCCTTGACAAGGCTCTTCAACTTGTCCCTGGATATGGGGAGAGTGCCGGAAGACTGGCAGAGGGCAGACATAGTGCCTTTACACAAGAGCGGTAGCAAAGAGGTGAAGGGGAACTATCGACCTGTCAGCCTCACATCAGTGGTGGGGAAAGTAATGGAGGCATTAATAAAGGAGAGGGTGGTGGATTACTTAGAGGAGAGTGGCTTGCAGGACATCCGACAGCATGGCTTCATGAAGGGGAAGTCTTGCCAGACAAACCTGATTCAGTTCTTTGTATGGGTGACTCAGGTGATTGACCAGGGGCTGTGGACGTGGCCTATCTGGATTTCAGTAAGGCCTTCAACACTGTCCCCCATAGAAGGCTGGTGAGCAAGATGGAAAGCCTGGGGTTGGGTGGGAAAATAACAAGCTGGGTGGAGGCCTGGCTGGCAGGAAGAACTCAGAGGGTGGTGCTAAATGGGGTGCACTCTGGGACAGCGAGGGCGAAGAATGGAGTGCCACAGAGGTCAGTTTTGGGTCCGCTTCTCATCAACATCTACATCAGTGATATTGCAGAGGGTTTGAGGGGGAGGGCGTGCCTATTTGCTGATCATACAAAAATATGCAATAGGGTGGACACCCGGGGGGGGGGAGGTGGAGGACATGAGGGAGGACTTAAAGACACTTGAAAAATGGTCTGGGATGTGGTAGCTGAAATTTAATGCCAAGAAGTGCGCTGTGATGCACTTTGGAGAGTACGAACAGAACAGCAGGGTACACCCTAGGTGGGGAGGAAATCAAAGTAACAGAACAGGAGAGGGATCTGGGGATCATAGTCTCCTTGAACCTTAAGGTAGAAATCCAATGTAGTAGGGCGGCAGGAAAGTCCAATGGAATGTTGGAATGCGTAGGCTGGGGCATTACTAGCAGAAGGAGGGAATGTCCCTTTACAAAGCCATGGTGAGGCCACACCTGGAGTATGGGGTTCAGTTCTGGAGGCCACATCTCCGCAAGGATATAGATGCGCTGTAGAGGGTTCAGAGAAGGGCAACCAAGATGGTTCAGGGTATGCAGGGAAAGTGATATGAGCAGAGGTGTAAGGAGCTGGATCTGTACGTTCTGGAGACAAGGAGAAAACGGGGAGACATGATTGAAACTTTTAAATATTTAAAGGAGCTCAATAAAGTGGGAGAAGAGGGTTTACCTAAGAGGAAGGAGGTGGCCAGAACTAGAGGGCACTGCCTCAGACAACTGCAAGGAAAAAGATACAGGGGCAATGCGAGAGGGTGTTTCTTCATGGAGAGGGTGGTGGAGCCCTGGAACAGACTACCAGACGGAGTGGTTGGTGCTAAATTGGTAGAAGAATTCAAGAGGGCATGGGACAAGCATATGGGGCTGAGTATCGGGGGGAGAGTGGGAGCTGGCAGGGAAGAGGAGGTGTAAGGGGGAAAATGGGGCACACTAGATAGGCCGGTATGGTTCTTTTTTGCCGTCAAGCTTCTGTGATTCTATGATTCTATGAACTAGTCGGTGGAGATGATGACGCATAAATTCCATAGACTGGGGGACAGACTGGTGGTACACGCAGCCCCCCTGGCCTTTTACGAAGGCTTCCCTGTGTAAGGCAGGGAATACATAATATAATAATAATCTTTATTTATTATGTGCCTTTCAAATATCAAGGCACATTACAATATTTAAGACAATGAATAAAACAACTATAATAAATACAGAAAATCCAAAAATCAACCTAACTAATCACAATATGCCTTGCTCCATATATAGGTCTTCAATGCTATTTAACCCCCGCCCCCATTGGTTGCGCACTCCTGAATCTGACGTGGCAGAGAGTTCCAAAGGGCTGGGGCCACATACATAAATCCATGGGCACCTGAAGATTTTAAAGTAACCCTTGGAGTCTCTAGCAACCCCTCGTTGGCCGAACAGAGCAATCGCTCGGGGCAGTAAGGGGACAGAAGCTCTTTCAGGTAGTCAGGGAAGCAAGACAGAATAAGGAGTGATGTAATAGAAGAGTTTAAAGGATTGCTTAAGGGATGGTGTCCGGGAAAGGGGTACCACTCTGTGGAGGACTGGGGGGACTTCTGGGACAGAAGATTCTTCAAGGGTATGAGGTCTCACCTAATAAGAGAGGGGGCCTGCACGCTGGGGCAAAAGTCTGATGTCTTTATCAGACTTTTAAACTGACTGCGGGGAAGACTGGGTCTAGGGTAATCACAGAGACAGGTGAGAGTAAGGAGAGCCGAGCTAGTACTCCCTCACATCTGGAGGTTTGTAGCAACACAACAGGTATGAGGAGAAATGTGATCCTTACTGGACTACGTGAAGGGACATTAGAGAGGGGGAACACAAAGCATGCACGTATCAAGAAAAAAAAAGGAATGAGAGGATAAGGGAATCACAAGGATGATAGCAAAGTAGGATCAGGGATCAGTTAGAAGGGGGTATGCCTTAATGCCAGGAGCCTAGGTAACAAAATCAGTGAGCTCCAGGTATTGATGGCAGAAACTGAGGTGGACCTGTTGGCCATCATGGAAACATGGGCACTGGAAAATAACGACTGGGATCTGTTGGTCCCTGGGTAGTGTACTCAATGTTCAGGAGGAGCAAAAGAACAGGTAGAGGGGGAGAAGTAGCCCATTTTGTCGAGGAGAGCATCAAAGTGGCGGAAGATAGGTGCATCGGGGTAGTAATGGGGAGACAGAGTCGCAGTGGGTGCAACTCACAGCAGCCTCAGGCAACAAACTGCATTTGGAGGTGATCTGTAAACCTCCAGGGCAAGGAGAGGAGAGGGACAGAGAGCTCAAGGAAGAACCTGAAAGAGGGGTAGCAAAGTGGGAAGTAGAGGTAGCAGATGACTTGAACCTTCTGGACACAGATTGGGATATTCCAGTGGCTAGGAGCTCCAGAAGTCATTATCTTGCTGGACGCATTCCAGGACTGTCTACTGGTACAGTTAGTCAAGGAACCCATCAGGCAGTCCACAATTCTTAATGTGGTGCTTACCAGCTCGGAGGTGATAGGAGCTGGAGGAGTAGGGGAGCCACTGAGGAACAGTGACCGTAACTCTGTTTGGTTCAAACTAGCCCTCAGGTCCTGTAAGCCGCAATCAAGAACTGAAGTTCTGGATTTTAGAAGGGCAGACTTCAATAGGCTGAGGGAACAGATCAGGGAAAAGTTAGTGGGATGGAACAGAGATGGAGGGCAATAAAGTGGGCCATTCTCAAAGCATCTAAGCTATGCATGAGAACAGTAACCAAAAAGAACAGGTTCAAGAGACTGTTATGGTTCTTAGCAAGGGTCAGGGAAGTGGTGAGGGCTAAGAAAAAGGTATTCCACATGTATAAAGAAAATCGGAGGAGGAAGAACTTTGTGTTGGGAAATCTGGAGGAATCAAAATCTATTAAGTTCCCATTGTTTGGACTATCGTGGACAAAACCTGAGAAGGAGTACGGGTTCCACAAAACTGCAAGTACTCTAATAATCTCATTGCAAACATCCCAATAACTTTGTTTACTTTGAGTGGCAGTGAGAGGGCCTCGTTTCTGATTCTTACACTGAGTAACTAGTGCAGCAGTGGGAGTGCTGCACTATCTGGCATTATTTTGGGGAGAGGGTGGTGAGAGCTCCCTCTTCCACTGCAAAGCTAGGAGGTTGTAGTGAACTTTTAGTTCTGGTACAGTGGGAGTGCACCAGACTACAAAGTGCTTGGACAAAAGTTTTCAATTAAATGACATCTACTAGCCAATTTGGTTGTGTATGGATTATGGTGACTGGAAATCTTGTATTCTGGTTTTGCACACATATTCACTATTTATTGTTTTAACTTTTGTTAGCTGGCTTGAAGAAATGTGCTATCTGTGTATGATTCTTATAATATAGTTTTGAGGGTTAGGTTTGAAATTGTTTTTTAGTTATATATTTTCTTAAGCTGGTTATAGTTTATTTAGAAATTTTTCCTTTTTATTTAGTGAGAATTGAGGTTTTTGTATTTTTTGTTTTTTCCTTAAAAAATTGTTTATGTATGTGTGTTACAGGAATATACTTGGTTTAACTGTTTAAATATTTGTTTTTTGTTTTACTTTAGTTACTCGGTCACCAGAATGTGCCAGAGGCCTGCCCCCACGGTCATGCGCTATTCGTCCTCCGCACTCCATGCCCTTCGCCCCTTTGTCTCCCCCATTGTAGTATTCAATTTACCAGCACTGTAGAGCGCTGGGTATTGTTCATTGGGGGGGCTGTGGGGTGTGATCGGTGGAGGGTGAATAAGTGGGGCCACCACATTGGGGTCGTAAGATCCAGAAGACGCCCTGGGGTGAAATGGAACCCAGATTGTGGTCCTCCATGTCTGGCCTCCATACCCAAGGGAACCACCAATTTTGGTGGGCAGGTGGGCAGTCCTGGAAGTTCACCCAACTCGAGCAGTGTTATGCAATGCCAGATCTGTTAAAAACAAGACTGCAATTATTGCAGATCTTGTAAGTTCGGTGGATCTGGCTTGCATCACCGAGACCTGGCTGGATGAGAATTCTGGCCCTATATTAGAGGCCGCAACTCCAGCTGGGTACTCAGTGATCCACCGCTCGAGACTGGGCCATGGGGGGGGTTGCAGTCTGTTTCAAGACCGAACTGGGCCTCACGAGTGTACCAGTTGAGGAGACCTGAGTCACCTGAGTGTATGGTGGTAGCAGGTGTAAGTTGTAGGATCGCCCTCATCTACCGTCCACCCAGGGAAGGGAAGTGGTTCCTTCAGGAAGTAGTAGACTTCGTCATTGACATGGCATTTGAGTCACCCAGGTTGATGGTCCTGGGTGACTTTAACGGCTGGGTGGATGGTGAATTCTCACAATTTGGACAACACTTCCTCCAGTTGATGACATCTTGATGACATCCCTGGGCCTTACACAGATAGTTACCACTGCTACCCATAAATATGGTCACTCTCTTGACTTAGTCTTCCTCCTGGGGATCGAAGCCTCAGATATGGGGGTGGAACCAGTTGGATGGTCCGATCACTACACTGTGGGGTTCAATTTTAGCACCCCCCCCTTTGTAGGCCTACCCCTGTGGCAATGGTCAGGTATCATCCTTTGCAAGATGTTAGCTCTGAAGGCCTAATGGAAGTACTCAATCTATCGATTATTCCAGTGGCAAACAGTGACCCAGAAGCCCTCGCAGTGGCCTATAACAAGCTATTTCAGCGGCCCTGTATGTCATTGCTCCTGTCTGAGATTGTCCTCTCTCCCATTGCCCTCAGTCCCCATGGTTTGATGGGACTTTGAGGGAGATGCGGTGATTAGGATGAAGGTTAGAGCGTTTCTGGCAGAGATCCGCCCTTGATGCCGACCACCTTATATTGATGGACCATTATCAAGTTTATCAATCTGCAATCACCCATAAGAAGGCAGAGTTCCTGTCCGGGGAGAGTGCGGCGTTAAGAATTGACCAGCTCAACTTTTCAGAACTGTCATGACTGCCATGCGAGCTACAGACCAAGCTCTAACTTTCCTTTTTTTAGGGAAGGCGGTTGAGAAGGTAGTGACCATACAACTGTGGAACCACCTGACCGTCCATGACATCTATGAACCTCTCCAGTCCGCTTTTCAGAAGAGGCATAGTACTGAGATGGTGCTGGTACAAGTGCTCAATGATCTCCTGATGGCTAGAGATCGGACAAACTGCTCCAGTTTGGTTCTTCTTGATCTCTCATCAGCATCTGACACTGTGGACCATGGGGTTGTGTTCGGTCACCTGAGGTTCATCTGTGGCCTGTCAGGTACAGTCCTCAGGTGGTTTACATCTTTCCTCACCGGAAGAACTCAGAGGGTGGTGTCCGGGGTTTACTCTTCAGATCTAGTCCCTCTGTGATGTGGGGTCCCTCAGGGATCCGTGTTGTCCCCCATGTTGTTTGCAGTGTACATGCTGCCCCTTGGAGACATTGTAAGAAGGTATGGGCTGCTATGCTGATGATACCCAGCTCTACCTTTCTTTTGTGCCTGACCAGGATGGAGCTCTCTCAGTTTTCAATAACTGCCTCGAAGAAATCCAGGACTGGGTGGATTGGAGTTGGTTGAAGTTGAACTCGATAAAGACTAAGGTGCTGGTTGTGGACCCGGGGCGCCAGATGGGGGGGCTGGAGATAGGTTCGTACTCGGTTCTTTTTCTTGGGGGCCTATCACTCCTGACCTCTGAACAAGTGCGAAACCTGGGGGTAATCTTTGAGGAGCGACTGACACTGCATTCACAGGTGTCAGCCGTCATCAAGACCTCTTTTTTGCCACCTGAGGAATATCTCCAGGGTTAAGCACCTTGTTCTTCCCACATTGGTCCACGCCTTTGTGTCCTTGCACTTGGATTACTGCAACTCCCTCTACCTAGGGCTACCTGGGGTGGAAATCCACCACTTGCAGCTAGTGCAGAATGCTGAGGCCCGGCTTTTGATAGGAACTTCTCAGTCCTGTCATATTTCCCAGGTGCTTTGCGGTCTGCACTGGCTGCCGGTACCATGGTGGATTACCTTTAAAATCGGTCTTTTGGCCTATAAAGCCGTACACGGACAGGGCCCGGTCTACCTGAAAGAGCTTCTGGTACCTTATTGCCCTGGGCAATTGCTCCGCTCAGCCGACGAGGGGTTGCTAGAGATTCCAAAGGTGTGTTTAAAATCTTCTGGGGCCCATGCATTTATGCATGCAGACGGGCAGCCCCATCCCTTTGGAATTCTCTACCGCATCAGTTATGAGAGTTCGTGACCATGGAGGGATTCAAACAAACTTTAAAAACATACCTTTGGCATCAAGCATTCGGTAACTGATGGATTTAATTTTAGTTGTATTTTCTGTTTTATAATATTTATGCTGCTATGAATTTTGATATGTTTTAATTATTTGTACAGCACCTTGGTTTTTGAAAGGCGCCATAAAAATAAAGTTTTATTATTATTATTATTAAAGAATCGGGAGAATATTTATGGAAAAATAGGAAGGCAAAGAGAGCGGTTAGGGAGGCAAAAGCAGACACAGAGCTGCATATTCTGGAGGTGGTCAAAAGCAAAGAGAAACAGTTCCTTAGATAAATTAGGGGGAAAGGAAGAAAAGGGGGGAATTGTAAGGCTACCTGAGGAGGTAGGGTGATAGAGGAGGACAGGCAAAAGGCCGCCGTTCTCAATAAGTACTTCTGCTCAGCTTTCGTGTGGGAGAACAGCGGGCCCTTGCCAGAGAGTGGCATCAAAATAGCCACTATGGAGTCCCAGAGATGAGGCAGCCATCATTTACTAGCCAATGGGTCCTGAAATGGCTGGTAGCCCTAAAGACAGATAAAGCCCAGGGACCAGATGGTTTACATCCAAGGATACTCAGGGAATTTGCAGCAGAACTGGCTGAACCCCTGGTAGGTCTGTTCAGCAGGTCACTAAGGGCAGGGAGTAGTTCAGAAGCATTAGAGGGTGGTGGACATAGTTCCAATCCATGGGGGGAAGGGCAAGGAACAAGCAGGGAACTATAGACCTGCTGATCTTACCTCTATGGTAGGGAAAATGATGGAGTCACTGGTCAAAGAAGACCTCGTGGATCACTTGGAGAGTAACGGTCCCCAGGATAGTAAACAGCATGGATTTGTAGCAGGGAGAGAGGACCAGGAAGTGAAGCCTACCTAACCAGACTAACATAATAGTTTTCTTGGACTGGATGATGAGGGAATTAGATAGCGGCCATGCTGTGGGTTTGCTCTACTTTGACTTCAGCAAGGCTTTCGACCTCGGTGCCTCACAGATGTTTTCTAAAGAAGGTGAAGGATCTGGGTGCGGCTAATGTCATAGTGAACTGGGTAGGTGGCCAAAGGGTAGACAGCAGAGGGCTGTGGTCAACAGGATTAAATTAGAGGAGACAGAGGTCACAAGCAGGGTACTGCAGGGAACTGTCCTGGGTTCAGTGCTCTTCAACTCATTCATCAATGAAACTGGTGAGAGAATCCAAGGTAGGCTGTGTCTCTTCACAGATGACAAAGCCCTGCGGGAGGGTGGATAGTAACAAGACAGAATCAGGGAAATGCAGAGCGAACTGCAAAGGCTAGAGACATGGTCAAAGATTTGGCAGTTGAAATTAAACACCAAAAAATGCAAGATGATGCACCGAGGGAACAAGAACCCCAGAAATGAGTACTGGATGGGTGGGTAAGACTCAGCACTACGGCTGAAGAGCGGGACCTAGGAGTTATCATCAGTGATACCCTCAAACAATCATCCAGTGCAACAAGGCCTGTAGTAAGGCAAACAGAATGTGGGGTGTATCGGGAGGGGTACTGACAGCACAAGGAAAGAGGTAATTCTACCCCTTTATAGATCTTTGGTAAGGCCTCACGTGGAGTACTGCAACCTATTTCTGGAGTCCTCATCGCAGGAAAGATAAGGACCGGCTGGAGACAATGCAGGGAAAGGTGACTAAGATGATTCATGCCAACAGGGCACGTCTTACGAGGAGCACCTCAAGTCACTGAACTTGTACCCACTGGAGACCAGAAGGGAGTGGGGGTATGATAAAGACCTTCAAGTTCCTTAATGGAATTAACAAGGTGACTACAAAGAATTTTTCAGCTTGAATACTAGCTCACAGTCAAGGGGACATGAGTGGTAACTAACTAAAAGATGGTTCAAGAGGGATGTGGGGAAGTACTATGTTACTGAGAGGGTGGTGGAGCCATGGAACCATCTGCCAGCCGATGTGGTGAGTGCAAAAACCGTTAGTGGCTTCAAGCACTGTTGGGACTGTATGAAGGTTATTGTTGTTACTAGGGGTGGCAGAACCAGGGCAGAGAGGTGGAGAGGAAGGGGCGGTCCAAGACCCTGGAGGGACAGTAGATCCCACAGCTAAATAGGGAACTCAGGCAGACTGGATGCAGCTTTGGTCTTTTTCTGCCATCATTGTCTATGTTTTTATTTATTTATTTCAATTAGAATTAATACCTTTGAGTCAGAGACTCATTTTCAAAGGTTCCAAGTCAAGGAATAAAACAGTACAATACAATACAAAAGAATACAATACAATACAGTACAGTACAGTACAAAACAATACAATACTATACAATACAAAACAGTTCAATACAGTACAGTACAATACAGTACAGTATGGTACAATGCAGTACAACACAATACAGTACAATACAGTACAGTACAATACAGTACAGTACAATACAAAACAGTACAGTACAATACTATACAGTAGAATACAATGCAATACAATACTATACAATACAATGCAATACAGTACAGTACAGTACAATACAATACTATGCAATACAATACAGTACAGTACAATGCAATCCTATACAATATAATACAATACGGTACAACACAATACAATACAATACAATACATCATAGTACAATACAATACAATACAATACAATACAGTACAGTACAATACAATACTATACAGTACAGTACAGTACAGTACAATACAATACAATACAGTACAATACAATACAATACTATACAATACAATATAGTGCAATACAGTACAATACAATACAGTACTTTACAATGCAATACAGTACAGTACAATACTGTACAGTACAATACAATACAGTGCAATACAATACAGTACAGTACAATACAATACAATACTGTACAGGTACAGCACAGCACAATACAATACAATACAGATAGCAGAGATCACAAGGTAGGCATCATGAAATCAATATAGTGTCACATGAGGTTCAAGACTTGTTAGTTTCAGGTACAACTTAACAACAGATAAAGTGCATTACATAATTTGTTGCAGGGTAGGGCTAGCCAGGTAGGAGATAACATGTCAGCAATATGGCAATGTTATGTCAGGGGAATGATAGGGGAGGGGGCTAAGCAACCAGAGTGGTATTGTCAAAATGGAGGCGGTGTGGATAGGGGAAAAAAGAGGAGGGGTAAGGTGGTGGTGGAGGGTGGAAAGTCGATTTATGGGAGGATTGGGGGGGAGAGGAGTAGTAGAGAAAGGTGATTAAAATCAAGAGGATTGGTGGGTCATTTGTCTGCGCAGTTACAAGTAGCTACACTCTTTAGATGGGACCGTAGCCCTCTTCTGAACTGGCTCAGCTCTGTGCCTCCTGTCAGCGTGTCGGGTAGCTCAGTAAACCATTTGGGGCCCTTAAAGGTAATGGATTTCTGGGCCAAAGACGTGCGCTTGAAAGGGACTTGGAGTCCTCCTTTTGACGTGCTTCTGGTTTGCTTTGTTTGCACTGCCTTCTTGAACAGACTACTATTTCTATTGTTAGACTACTGTTTCTTTGTTTCGATATAATTACTTGATGTTTTGCAGTGTCTGGAAATTCCAAATGTAGATAAATCATGTTCCAGATAAAGATAAATAATTTATCTTCATCTGGAACACTTCTGCACCAAAATAACATTTTTATTACACACATTATAAACTCACCCCAAGAAAGCAGACACTGTAGTGCCACAAAAATGGACAGTTACTGTTAGAATACAGTAACTCAAGTGCTCCACTAGAGGGAGCTAGTGCATCTAATTAAAGGGATTTCGTTTTCTTATTACACATTTTTGCTAAACAGCGTAGTGAGCTGTGAGCAGTTTGTTTCTGCATCCTGGGGGAATGGGACAAAGAAGTAATGGAATTAACAGAGGGTGCACAAGGTTAAACAACCAGTACAATTAAATACAAAATACAAATATCAGAGGAAAACTCTACAAGCGTACCCTTACAAAGACTACCCGCCTGATTTGAACTCTTAGACTGAGAAATAAACTAATGGCTCTATGTCATTCAATGAAAGGGTCACTCCGTACCTCACAGAGCCAGTACTGCCCACCCCATCTATAAGTTATTTTTTCCTACACAAGGGCGTGGTGTGCACATATATGGAACTGAAACAAACAGAAGAGAGAAAAAAATAAGTGACTTAGCTTGGATTTGAACCCAGGCTGGCCAGAATACCTCTGATTGCACTACCAACTGCATCACCAAGACAACTGGAATCTTAGGACTTCCAGAAGCACCTCACTATTTCTCTAATGTACAGTCTGGTGCTACAACTGGACCAGTATCCCAGCAGCCTGGGTTCAAATCCCAGCTAAGGCACTAATTTCTTTCTCTCTTCTGTTTGTTCTGGCTCCATATATGTACACACCATGCCCTTGTGTATGAAAATTTAATTATCTGTGCTGCACCAGGCTGTGAATTTATTTATTTTCTTTCCTCTTCTGTTTCTAGGTTCCATCTATAAGTTAGTCGGGCCTCCGAGGGATGTCTTTTACGGTATAAGCGACTCTGAGTGTGGGGTTTAGGAGAGAGGACCAGGAAATGAAGCTCAGTGGTTCTGTCTGCACAAAACTCATGGGAGGTGTCTCTTATATCATAAGAGATGCCCTCGGAGGCCCTATTAACTTGTTATAAATCACTTGAGCTTAGCTCAAGGGAATTATAATAGGTTTAGAGCGTTTTTTTAATTTACTTGTGCCATGAGGCCCCCTAGAACTGAAATGGAGTGCTCTCCCCTATCACTCCTACACGAGAGCGCACTGTACACAAAATAAGAGGCGCAGTGACGCTGTGCACTGATTGACTGAAATTACCTTAGTGATTTATAATCATGTATACAGTGTGCTTCTGCCACTCGCTGTATGCTCATGTTTGCTGCTGACCAGCTGCAGATCTGCCTGCGGGTGCTAGCGTACAGTGACCTGCGGAAGCACACTGCAGGCTTGAGATGGCGGTGGACAGTGCTGGCTCTGTGATGTACCGAGCTATACTTTTATTGAATTGCATAGAGTACTGTAATTAGTTATTCAAGAAATCATTGCTCAGTGTAAAACTGCTAGTCTGTAGGGTACAGTAGCCTTTGGGGGGAATTTTAATGGAAACTATGTACAGGAATGTTTTTTGTTTCTTTGCTTACTGCACTCCAGCCAGTCACTCCTTCAGGTACTCACAAGGCCCTCTACTCGCCCCACCTACCACCTCATATCACAGCCACCTTCAGGGTACCCCGATGTGTCCGTTTCATTGGGCAGGTCCCCTTCCTATGAAGGGAAATATCCTTTCCAGACTACCCAGTGGTCCTGGGTGTTGCTGGAGTGGCCATCAGTGGTTGGGAACTCTGGAGGCGAGGGGTCTGGGAGGCCATTATCCGATCAGCCGGGGTGCCATTTTCCTCCATGTTTCTCCCATGGAGGGGTGCCGTCTAGGATGTCAAGGCAGATGCCGAAGTCTGACACGCCCTCCTTAGGCACTGGTGCCCTGATGCACTGCTGCTCTCCCAGCTTCCACCAAGAGTCAGCAGGTGCCGGGCAATTGACCCCACCCTCTGCCCGAGAGAAGGCGAGCAGCCAGTGGACACTCAAGCCTTCTCTCCCTGGCCAGCCCTCCAACACCTGAGTTTGTTCTCAAATGGCAGCGTCACAGTGGTGAATATTTCTACTGCACCAGCAGGCAAGCGAACAGGAATGTTTTAATTTAAAAAAATGGGTCACAGGTGTAATGCAGCGCTAAGTGAATATAGCATGGCTAATTCCACTCTGCCATGGATCACCACAAAATGAAAAGTGACCGTGCGCAAAATGAGTAGGAGGCAGTGAGCAGAATCAAACCCTTGCCTGGTAATGTCAAGCTACAGCAGTTAGGCAGCAGGTGCAGTGCACCACAAACCTGACACCGCAGGTGGCAGTGTTCTGCGTGATTTGGGGTTCCGTAATGTGTTACATCAGTGACTTGTGTACGGCAATGATGTGACAGTGATGTGTTTCTTACCAGTTATATTGGAGGAATAGGCTACTACCAGACTTTGGCTGCTTGACTGCATCGGACATCACAGCCCTCTGTTTATGACATCATAATTATTCCCACAGCAACATATTGTGACATCACAAGCAGAGGACTGTAATTTTTGGTGTAGACAAATAGCCAGGCTAGATGAAGTCAGAGGGGTAGGGAATCCTTTTTTTCATGTTAATGTGCAGAGTTTGAAATAAAAAGGAAAACATAAATGCAAAACATATATGAAAAATATGCTGAAATATGTTTAAAATGATACTTCCCAAAGCTTCCCTTTGACTTCGGGAGAGCTTGACTAGCCTAACTAACAGGATAATCTGGAACCTGGTTGAGGGGCATTCCTGGAATTAGAGTTCAGCATGGAATGTCTTTGTAGCAATTAAAAAGCAAGTACCGAGGATGCAAATAAAGGAATCAGAGAGGATAGGATAGGCACAACTGTGAAAGTACGACTCGGCTTGATCTCAGGAGACAGCGCCTGAGGCATGAGCAGACAGCAGCAACAAGATCAGAAGGAACGGGGCTTGTTTTCTATATCACACACAACTGTCTCAAAGGGTTCCACAGCACTGTAGCATAGTCGAGGGAGACGGTTAAGGGAACTGGTGCAAAAATAGCTTTTAATAAACTCAGTGTAAAACGTGACAGGACTGTAACGGTGTACATGAAGCTCATTTAAGCAATAAAAGTATGTGGCATGATTTATTTTGTGTGTGTTTGGTACACAAGATCTCCAGGGGTAACCAAAGTGTTGCTGTGTCAGGTTGTGACAGCACAACATGCACAATTACTTCTCAGAAGTGTGGTCGGCTCAGCACAATACAATATCATACAATGCAGTGCACTACGATGCAACACTGCTTGGTAGCACCCACAAATCAAATCAAATCAACTTTATTTGTAAAAAAGCTCAATCCAAATTTGTACAACATTGCAAAAAAACACTGAAAAACTTAAAACAATATCAATTAAAAACTAATATCATAATATCTAAAAAGTTCATAAACTGTTTTAAAATTTTTCATAAACTGTACAGGTAATATAATTTTAAATAACCTTCTCAAAGAATCTAAAAGCAATCGGGGAAGGCCAAGCTAAATAAATGTGTTTTAAGAGCAGTTTTAAAGCTCTGGATGGTCAGGCACTCCCTCACCCAACGAGGTAGAGAGTTCCACAGGGTAGGGGCCACAAAGGCAAAAGAATGGGCCCCCGAGGTCTTAAGTTGAACACTAGGAACCTCTAGCAATCCCTTGTCGGAGGCACGGAGTGGGCGGTAGGGACAAAGGAGATCTTGCAAGTGCCAAGGTCCCTGCCTGTGTTGGGCTTTATAGGTCAGTAACCCGACCTTGAAGGTGATCTGCCACTGTACTGGCAGCCAGTGCAGTTCGCGGAGTACAGGCATGATATGGCAAGATATCGAAGAGCCAGTCAGCAGCCTGGCCACTGCATTCTGCACCAGCTGCAAGCAGCGGATATCAACCCTCAGAAGCCCTAGGTAGAGGGCATTGCAGTAGTCAAGGTGGGAGGTCACAGGGGCATGGACCAAAGCTGGAAGATTGTCAGGCGGGACTAGATGTTTTACCCAAGCGATATTCCTCAGATGGTAAAAAGAGATCTTGACAACGGCCGACACCTGAGATTTAAGCATCAGGCCATCATCAAAAATAATGCCCAGATTTTGCATCCAATCATAGGTCATCAGCTGGACACCCCGAGCCAAAGCCAGGAGGGCTGTCCAGTCGGCGATTCCACACCCTAACAAACTGGGTCCACCGCCAACACCTCAGTTTTAGCCAGGTTCAACTGCAGCCAGCTGGCACTTATCCAGCCCTGGATCTCAGAGAGGCAGTTGTTAAAGACCGAGAGGGCTCCACCCTGTTCGGGCACAAAGGACATGTATAGCTGAGTATCATCTGCATAGCAGTGAAAACTCAGACCCTACCTTCTAATAATGTCTCCTAATGGCAGCATATACACTGCAAACAACATGTGTGGCAAGATGGAGCCCTGCGGCACCCCTCAGGATAGGGGGAGAGGGGCCAAGGAATAAATCCCCAAAACCACTCTCTGAGTCCTACCCTCGAGGAATGATTGAAACCAACTGAGGACCATACCACAGTCCACAGATCAGCCGCAGGTGTTCCAACAACACACCATGGTCCACAGTGTCAAATGCTGCAGAGAGATCAAGGAGAACCAAGATCGAATGAGTCCTCCGATCCCTCGCTATCAGGAGCTCATTTAGTACCCAACCAAGTGCCATCTCAGTACTATGTCTCTTCCTGAATCCAGACTGGAGAGGATCATAGACATCATGGATGGTCAGATGATCATCCAGATGCAACGCAACCACCTTCTCAATAACCTTTCCCACAAAGGGCAGGTTAGAGACAGGTCTGTAGTTAGCCAGACAGTCCAGGTCAAGGGAGGTTTTTTTTTAAGGAGCGGTCATACAACCGCCTCCTTCAGGGGGCCAGGAAATACCCCCATCTCCAATGATCTCCAGACTATCTCAGCTAGGACCAGACCGATTTCCTCAACACACCTACACAGAGGCTTGCTGGGCCCAAGTCCAAAGTACAGCAGGTTGATTTCAAAGTCTGAATAATCCTCACAGTGTCAATGATTGCCGGCTGGCCGAAGTCAGACCAGGTAAACCGGGTGCTTGCAACCTTCTGCTGAACTCCATAACACCCAATAGAGGGGGCTGGACAGATTCCAGATCTGATGGTGGCAACCTTATTTGTAAAAAGCAAGCAAACTCATCACACTCATCTTGTGAAAAAACTCCTCCAGGCTGAAGAGAGACTGGATGGCACAATCTGTCGACAGTCCGGAAGACTTGAGCTGGTCGATTTTGCGCAGCAGCAATCTCCCTGTACAGGAACTCTGCCTTCTTATAGGTGATTACCAATTGATAGACTGTATTATGATTCATCAATCTAAGTTTGTCATCAACCAGACCTGTTTTCTGCCAGCGCCTCTCCAGCCTTTGCCCCACTCTCCTCAACTCCTTCAGGGTCCCATCAAACCAAGGGTACCTTGGGTGAAGAGTGAGGGGGCGAACATGGACAGGAGCTATGGAATCCAAAACTGCTGTCACCACCTTATTATAGGCCTGTACCAGATCTCCTGGATCCAAGCATTCACTCGGCATACCCAATAGGTCAAGCACCGCCATTAGACCATCTGGAGTCACACCCCTCAAGGGCAGTACCAGATCTCTGTAGGGGTAGGTCTATTGGGGAGAGCCACAAAACTAAACCCTATGGTGTGATGGTCTGACCATCTAAGTGGTTCCACCATCAAGTCGGAGATCTTCATCCCTAGGAGTAACACCAGATCCAGTGAGTGACCATGACTGTGGGTCGCAGAGGTAATTACCTGTGTAATGCCCAATAAAGTCATCAGTTGGAGGAAGTCTTGACCAATTTGTGAGAGTTCATCATTCGACCCAGGCATTGAAATCCCCCAAAATTAACCACCTGGGGATTCCAACACCATGTCGATGATGAAGTCCGTGACTTCCTGCAGGAACTTCTTCCCATCACAGGGTGGATGGTAAATAAGAAGTATCCTGCATCCCACACCTGTGCCCACAATACACTCAAAGGATCTGGTTGCCTCCACTGGAACATCCATAAGGCCCAGTTCCCATTTTGAAACAGATGGCTACAGCCCTACCCCTACGATCCAGCCCCGGGCGGTATATCACTGAGTACCCAGCTGGAACTGCTGATGCCAATACTGGACCAGCATTTTTGTCCAGCCAGGTCTTGGTGATGCAAGCCAGGTCCGATGTACCAACAAGATCTGCTATCATAGTGATCATGTTTTTTATAGACCTGGCATTGCACAACACCGCCCGAGTAGGATGGGCAGCGAGGAACTCGTTGCCGCTTGAAGTGAGAGAGGGCCCCACTATAGAGGCCTTTAAGAGTTGTCTTAAGACCTTTTTATTTGTGCAGGCTTTTGGAGTTTAAGTTATATGTATGATATTTTAACTCTAATGTACATGGTATGACATACTGTATAGTTTTTGTTGCGGCACCCAGAGCCTTTGGGATTGGGCGTCTTTTTAAATAAAGTTGACTTTGACTTTGACTTGCCTACATAAAGTAAAGCCCTTAGGTATGGGAACCAGGTAGGGAGTACAACTATCCTGATCCCATTTCACACCAGGATGTCTCCTTGTCCCCAAAACCCCAATCCCCCACGGGCCCAGTCCCCCCCCTTCCTCCTTTTGGTTATCCCTAAGGCACGACACTGTCTATATACCTCAGCTGATAAGGGGGGACAGCTAAAAAGGCAGAGGTCCCTGAGCCTGGTGGGAGAGTAGTGCCTGACCCTCTGTATTCCATACCAACACATCTTAAACTAATGGTAGTCAAACAGCAAGCAACAAGCACACAACTATATACCACACGCACCCAAACTCAATCATGCATACACCATCCAAACCCCTAAATTAACCCCACAATCTCCAAAAAAGCCAACAATAACTTCTACCCTCTCCTAAACAATAACCCCAAACCATTTAAACACAGTAAACTGAATAAAAACACATAAAGAAACAATAAATGTAAAATAAGATAAAATCATATAGCAGTATGTCAGTCTTTCTGCAGATCAATAAGAGTCACTAAATTCTCTTGAACAATGTTAATAAAAGTCCAGAGCTCTCACCTCTTCAGGCCAATGAACCCAATAAATGCCCAACACTAAACTTCAACTCTCACCTTGAACTTCAATAATGAGCAAGCAGACATTTTTTAAAAACTGGTAATATTTGCAGCCACTCTCACTGCCTAGGAAATAAGTAATATAACCAAGCCCAAGAAAAAGTCTGACCAGCAGTAGATCAACTTTAGAGTCCTTCCAGTGGATCCTGCTGTGGACTGCTGGCATCTTCTCCACAATTCTCCTTTTTTGGTGTCTTTCACTCCAGAGATCACTACGATGATAACCCGCCACACTAGGTAGCCCTTCCCAGTGATAACCAACTCCACAGCTACCATGAGCTCTACACAGGCAGCAGGCAGGAGCGCTGATCCAGGATCAAAGGAGAGGTCCCCCAAAACACTTGCCCCAGGAGACAGCCACCATGCCCAGATGAACCCACAACTGTGGTACCCGGACCAATGTCCGCTCACCAGCAGACCCTCCCGAGAGACCTAAAGGCCAGCAGTAGCAAACGTCCACCCTCCAGCAGACCCGAACCGGCGCCTCCCATTATGGGCCCGGCACACAGCAGCCACCCCCAGATAGATTAGAGCAGGCCCCACAATGCTCCCACCAACCCACAAGTTTGCCAGTCCCAGCAACTCTTCAGGGACTCCTGGCAAAACACAGTCCACCGATGATTAAATGTCGACGATGTTCCGGTTGAAAGTCCAGCCACCAAAGTTCCTTGTTCGGTGTTCCGGCTGAACCACACTCCTTCAGCAGTTCCTCCTCGGCTTCTCAGGACCTCTCTTCCCATCAAAACAGATCCACCACAGAGTCCCCAGACTCCACCAGACCCTCGATGCTCCCAACACCAAGGGACGCCACTGGCAGGTAGGGCACTTGAAATAATAAGTGTGCAGACACTAGCATATTTGACTGACCAACGCTAGTGACAAAAAAGCAGAAACTTTGCAATATGGAGTTAGTGACTCCATTTGACAATATACATGGGAGAAAAAAGAATTTTAACCTAGCAATCCAGAAGACTCTATTCCCTACTTAACTATCTCACTCAAAACCCTGACTGACTACCACTAAAATAAACTATCAAAACTGAAAATAACAAAGAGAACAATACAGAAAAAAATGAAACAACAAAAATGAATTCTAAAATACTCTAACATGCTGCTGCTACTGAAGATTAGCCCAGTGTGGCCACCGTCTTTGTTTCCAGAGGCTTAGACTTTCTGGGCTTGTGGCTGCTACCTTGATAAGAAAGCTGGGAATTATTCTGGACAAGGGCCTGACATTTGAGGATCAGGGGTCAGAGGCAGTCTGGAATGGCTTTTACTGTCCAAGGAACACCTGCCGGATTAAATCCCTTATCCCCCGGGGACTTGGCCGCACAAGTACACCCTTTAGTGATCTCGAGGCTTGACTATTGTAACGCTCCATACCTCGGGGTCAGTGGAGGAATGCTGTGACGCCTGCAGCTGGAGCAGAACACAGTTGCTAGGTTGTTGACAGGCCGTTCAAGGTCGACTCATATTTCATCAGTACTACGTGAACTGCACTGGCCTGCCAGTGAAGTGACAGATCTCCTTTAGAGTTAGGTTGCTAACTTATAAGGCCCCACGTTGGCTGGGTTGAGGTTACCTTTCTGATCTTCTGCATCCTTACAGACCCTCGCGCCTCCTCTGCTCCACTGAAGAGGGTCTCCTGGTTGTTTCTAAGTCAGATTTAAAACCTCAGGAGACCAGGCCTTTGAGCTCATGTGCTGGTCCTTTGGAACTCACTCCCGAGGGCCTGAGGGAGGCCCTTTTAGTGGAGGCCTTTAAAGAGAGTCCTAAGACCTTTCTGTTTGCGCAGGCTTATGGGGAGTGAGAGTTCCTTGTTAAGCTGTCCTCAGTAGAGGTTTTTTTTAATGTACTTTATTAATCATTCAGCAGAAGTACACATTCTTACATAGCATTCTTCAATTGGACCGCTTACAACTGTTAAGATTAGAATAAGGGCAGTCACTTCCTTTACATTCTTGTTGCTTCAACTTCAGTATGACAAAGTTTAGACCTGTCATAAATGTCCTTGTACATTAAAAGTATTGTTGCTAGTAATACTCACCCCCTCCTGAGGTCCAAGCCTCTCAGTTACCTTGTCGAAGTCATGTCCCTTCTTGATGGAGTGACTTCCAGCTTGTAGAAAAGGTATGGAGCGTTACTGTAGTCAAGCCTCGAGATCACAAAAGGGTGTACTTGTGTGGCCAGGTCCCCAGGGGGATAAGGGATTTAATCTGGCAGATGTTTCTTGGGCAGTAAAAGAGTCTTCACATACTTACATCTTCCTGGATAAAGCAAAGGCAAAAGCACATATGCCTCCCACCCCATCCTTCAACTTTGCATACAAACCCCTCCAATCCAATTGTAGGTCCTCCAGCTCATCTCTTTTAAAAATGTTTATTTATTTATTTTCAAAAGTTTCATTAGCAAAGACATACTGAGCTAAATAACAGCTCATTTCCAGATGTGTCCTAGAGGAAGAGGCAAAGGGAAACAACAACAGAGCATTACAGATCAGTATGTACAATAACAGCGCATAAGGATTCCATAACAGAGAATTACAGGTCAGTATGTACAATAACAGCGCATAAGGATTCAGTAACAGAGAATTACAGGTCAGTATATATGTACAATAACAGTGCATAAGAATTCTGTAACAGAATTACAGGTCAGTATGTACAATAACAGTGCATAAGGATTCAGTAACAGAGAATTACAGGTCAGTATGTATGTACAATAACAGTGCATAAGAATTCCGTAACAAAGAATTACAGGTCAGTATGTTCAATAACGGAGCATAAGGATTCCGTAACAGAGAATTACAGGTCAGTATGTACAATAACAGTGCTTAAGAATTCCATAACAGAGAATTACAGGTCAGTATGTACAATAACGGTGCACAAGGATTCCATAACAGAGCATTACAGGCCAGTATGTACAATAACAGCACATAAGGATTGTATAACAGAGAATTATAGGTCATTATGTACAATAAACAGTGCATAAGGATTCCATAACAGAGCATTACAGGTCAGTACGTACAATAACAGTGCAAATACGGAGCAGTATTTACTAATGTTGCTCGGACAGTGCTTTTGTGCTATCCGAGGCTATCTGATAGCCAACCAAAATGATGGTATCCGATGGTATCCGAATTTGTAGGATTAGGATACTATCCGAGCAACACTAATATTTACAGTATTTACAGAATAGTTACAGGACAAGCAAAGGAGTAGGGCCAGCCAGCACAGCAATATGTACAACAGGAGGCGGTCAGCAATAGGGAGCTGATGAATAGTTGAGGCTGGAGATGTTTGAAGAGTATTCCAGGAACTATCCGGGAGGGTGATGCAGTTGTAGAGTTTATGGAGGAGAAGGGGGGGCGCAGAATGGAGGGGTAGTAGGAGCATAGTGGATCAGGGGTGGAGACTCAGGTGCAGTTGCAGGAGGGAGCAATGAAATCACAGAGAAGAGAAGAGAGGGAGTGAAGGGAAGTGGCAGTGTGGAGGGAATTCCAGAGTTTAGAGAGACGGAAGGAGAAAGCAGCTAGGCCTGATGAAGATGACCTAGACAGGAGAGCAATAGAGCGATAGCCAGAGCTGTGGAGGGAGTGAGAGGAAAGGGGAGGGGTGAGAGTAGAGAGGAGAGATAAGAGGGGAGAGAACTAAGCCAGTAATTGGCAATAAAGGAGGTGCAGTGCGCATGATGTCTGGTTTCAAGGGGGGGGGGGAGAGAGAGTGCAGTGTACAGGGAGCAGTGGTGAGACCAGGGCAGACAGTCAGGAGCAAAGTGACAGAAGGAGTAATAGAGAGGATCCAGGCTGGTCAGGGTGGACTTTGGAGCACCACCTACCATAAATAGTGTCTCTATAGTCAAAAATGAGGAGAATCATTCTCTGTAAAATGGCTCTGCAAGCCGGCAAGGGAATGCATCCACAGTTATGGTACAAAGACCCTAGTTTTGGGTGCAGCTTTTTGGAGATGGCGTCCATGCGTACAAAGAAGTCAAGATGCCGGTCAAGCCACGCCCCAAAGTACTTGAAGGAGGGGGACATCTTCAAGGGGGCACACGTCCAGGGTGTGGAATGAGGGGAGGGCTGGAAGTAGAGAGCTTTTGCCTAGTTACTGAGGGCGGGGCCTTCAAGGGCACTCGTATGAGGAGTGTCTGGAAGCATTAAATATGTTCTCACTGGAGACAAGGATGGAGAGGGGGGGGATATGATTGAAACATACACGTTTCTGAGAGGAATAAATAAGGTACCATCCTTGGACCTGTTCAACAGAGCCTCCAATTTTAACACTAGAGGACATAAGTGGAATTGGTGTGGGGGGGAGCTTCAAAGGGATCTTAGGAGATACTATTTTATAGATAGAGTCATGGAGCCATGGCATAAACTGCCAGCTGAGGTAGCGGAAGCAAAGTCCATGACATCATTCAAGCCAGGGTGGTACAAGGCTAAAGCATGATCAAAAGCAACAGAAGCAGTAGGAGGCATTAGGCAGAAGGGGGGTTAGAGCCTGAGATCTGAGAAGGTCCAAGGAACACATGGGCAACTGGATGGACCCTTGGTCTCCTTCTACTGTCTCTTTTTCCTCTGTTTCTGTGTCTTCTTTGCATTGAGGGACAGCTGATTTGAGCGGAACCAGCGCCAGACGTTGTCAAAGTCCAGCTGGACTTTGGTCAACAGATAAGCCGGGAAGGAGCCAGAGGCAAATATGACTGTATCATCTGCATACGTATGGATGAATGCAGAGGTACAAGCAGGAGAGGCTATTTAGGAAAATCGAGAAAAGAATAGGGCCAAGGACGGATCCATGGGGGATGCCAGTGCTGATGGGGAGGGGGGACAGGGAACTGCCAGTTTTGACTGATTGGTTCCATTTTTACCTTATAGGCAGAACTCAATCAGTAGCGTAAGTGGAAAGCCCCGCTGCAGAGAGCTTAGCAAGGAGAAGGGGATAGGCTACGGTGCTGAAAGCTTTGGCCAGGTAGATGAAAATATCAGAGGTGAGCAGGCCTTGATCCATGCCAGAGAGAGAAGAGTCAGCCTGAGAAGGGAGAAGGAGGTGGAGTGGAATTTGAGGAAGCCAGACTGGAAAGGGGTGAAAAATGAGTATGAGTCAAGAAAAGGTGAAAGTTGAGAAAGCATGAGGTGTTCTTGGAGTTTAACAAGGGTAGGAAGTAGGAAGTAGGGAGACAGGATGGTAGTTTCCTGAAACAAAGGAGTTGCCACTTTAGGGAGGGGAACGACTGTGGCATACTTCCAAGAAACAGGGACAGAGGAGAGGGCGAAAGCGAGGTTAAGAAGGGAGGTGAGATGAAGACAGATGTCAGGGGTGGAGAGGTGAAGGAGTTTAGGGTCCAGTCCGTTAGGACTCTTACCCTTAAGGGAGTTTAGAGCCAGAAGGGCCTTGAGGCCCTAAAATACTCGGCACTGGTTTTGCTCACATCATCTCTCCCTAAATGCCAAGAAGATAGTCTCAATTACCTTTGGTGCTAGGCAGAGGTACTCTCTAGGCTGCCCTCCTTCCATACCCTCCACAGGACAATCCTTGAAGACACCTCCTCCTTTATGTGCTTGGGGGTTTGGCTTGACTAACACCTCAACTTCTCTGGTCATGTGGACGCCATCCTGAAGAAACTGCTCCCCAAGCTTGATGCATTATATAAGAACCATAGCTGCCTACCGCTACCGCTACTGGCTAGACTTGAACTTGTCCTTAATATGATCTTACCTGTTTTTGACTACTGTGATGTAGTCTACAGTGCCGCTCCCGAGTCTTCCCAAACTAGATTGGACACCCTTTTTAACTCCTTCTGTTGCTTCGCTCTGGCCTCCCCGTCCCTCACCCAACACTGTAATCTGTATCGCTCTCTGGCTTTTTCCTCACTTCAAAACCGCCACCACCTCCATTGCGCCAAATTTGTATCTAAATTTTGGTTTGGTACACTCCCCTCTTATCTTACCTCCTCACTATCCATCCTGTCCCCTCCTGCCCATTCTCTTAGATCTTACAACTCTCGTTTATTGGTAGTTCCACGGGCACCTGCGGTAGGCCAGATGGCTTTTTTTGCATCGCTCCCCCAAAGTTTGGAATGCCCGTCCTCACCAGATTCACCACTCATCCTCTCCCCACTCCCTCTCTTCAGCCCTACATAATTTCCTCTCGGTAAATTGTACCTGCGGCTAATCTCCCCCCTCCCTGTAACCCTTACTCTGCTCTACTTCTCCTACAACTGGTACACTGCAGTGAATCTCCACTCGTTAATTCGGGTTCATTAATTCTGGTTCACTAGTAGGTAGCACTTATCTGTTTATTTCGTATATTCCTTCTGTAATAATCAGTGTTGTGTATACTGTCTTGCATAATTGCTTAATTATCTGATGCATGTATGCACTGATTTCACTGTACCCCTTCCCCGCAGGATGCAATGGGGGATGAGCAACTTGTTCAGTGTGCCATCCTGGTGAAAAATTTCAATAAATAAATAAATAAAAACCTTATTAAGACATTCTACATACAAAGATTCTCATTGTATTTCTTTCTCTTTTTCCCCTTTAAAATTATTGCCCAAGTTTATTTCCTGCTCTTTATAGAGTACATACGTTACCCTATTGTTTTATCCATACTGCCTAAATCTCTGTCCCCCTCCATCAAATAATGGATATTTACCACCGTGTACAGACGTTTTATCCCCAAACAAAACCGTTGTGGTCACAATGACGTGGACACAAGGTCGCAGGGACAAAAAGAAACCACAGAAAATGGTGCAGGGCATGTTAAGTTGCGGACTAATTGTTGCCGCACACTTTGATAGCAGGACACGTTGCCATGCACACTGTGAGAAAGAAAGATTATGTGATATGCCGGGGGGACACATATAGAATAATGCATGGGGAAGTGTGGTTTACGAGGATTTTATGCACACACTGAGAGTGTGCATAAAATTCAAGTTCCCAGACTTCCCCATGTTTTATTTTTTATATTCACTGGTAATAGGAAGATTTGTAACTTTTTAATTTTACAGACGTTATCACTTTTGCATCTTTTTCAGATCGGCTTCCCAATCCATTTTTCCCTTAAAAACATACTGGCCCAGATATTCAGAAATGCGCCAAAGGCCAGTGCAAGTGCAAATCCGATGCACCGTGGTGCAACAGGAGCCATATTCAGAGGTTGCACCGGCCGCACTGCGCCAGTGCAACCTGGCTGAGTATGACACAGTTGCGCCATGGCGCAGCCAGAGTTGCACCATGGTGCAAACACAGTTGCACCATGGTGCAAACACAGTTGCACCATGGCGTAGAAAGAGATGCTCCAGTGCAATGGTGGGAGCAGAGCAGCAGAGCAACAGAGGGGGGCACGGCACAGAGAAGAGACCCAGGGACAGAGCCAGGAAAGCACAGTGACAGGCCACAGGAGGCCACCACCTTCAGGACACAGCAGGGCACACACACAGGCACCCAGACACCCCCCCAGAATACAACAGTGGCAAAGATAGTAGGCAACAGGAGGTACCAATGGCCAATGGAGGGCCACCAAGGGAGCCCCCCCACAGGCTGCAGGCTGTGCCCCCCACCCACCCAGACCAGAGCAGGCCACACCCAGGACCATGCAGCCAAGCACACATACACGCCACACAGGCACACAGGGAGTCCACACAGTAGGCATGGAATGTGCCGGGAGACACATAGCACGACAGACCACATGGGACAGGCTGCACAACACCAAGTAGGGGCCCCAACACAATGTGCGGCCAGTACCCAACCAAAGACCATGGCCGTGTGCCACCACCACACACACAACCACCACACACACCCCAGACAGCTGCCCCATGGGCATCCCAAGGCACAGCCACCAACCAAGGGGAGGGATACCATCATAGTTGGACACACCACAGCACATAGCAGTGAACCATAGAAGCACAACACGCGCCCTGACACATGCACACTACATGGACAAACATTGGGCTACTGCAGCATGGCTCCTCATGCCACCTGCAAAGCAGACACTGACACAGGATGGTAAGTCAAAAAATACATAATTCCAAACCAGACTATTTACAACAACAAGGGGTGGGAAAGGGTAGGAAAGCGAGGGAAGGGGACAGGGAACAGGGACTGTACAGTGGGATGGGGGACTGTAGGGGAAGGTACAACAGGGGAAACAGGGGAATGCTGGGGCCAAACTACTGGCGGCCATGGCCTGCCATCCCTTGGTGTCCTCGCCACCTCCATTCCTCCAGCAGCAGGAGGTGAAACTGCAGGAGAGCCTCCATAGTGGTGGACATTATTAGAATTAATTGCTGGAGCAGCCTGCAGTATACGGGCCTCCAACGTCTCTGCTGGACACCTATGACAAGGGACAGGTGATCAGTGCAATGTCCCAAGGAACCATGCCCACCCACAGCGTGCAATGGACAGCGGGAACACACACCCCCAGAGGGCCTGTACCGGCCACCCGCAGGGGGGGTGGGCCAACACCTGCCAGCAACTCGGCACACCACGACAGTGCACAGGGGTGGTCCCTGCTGCACAATGGCCACCTGACTGCGCAATGACAGTCACATGGCACAGTGCACTGGCAGCACCACAGCAACATCAGTGGCAGCCGGGCGCACACCCCCCCACCAACAGCTGGCGCACATGTCCAATGGATGCGCCACAGTGGCAAGCAGCACGCACAGTGTGACACACACAGCTGCCACAGCACATGGCACAGGTGGCCATGCCCACACCCATGCCTCTGCCACCCCCATAGAAGGTGCGAAGGACCATGACAGTGCCTACTTTCCCTCCATGGCCCCGCTGGTGCTGGAGCCACTCCTGCTCTGCCTCCGTGGCCCTCTGCGGCCTGCTGTCCTGCTGCTGCTGCTGCGGCCTGTGCCCGCCAGCAATTCTCAGGCCCTGGGAATGGAACATAGACAGGTACACATCAGAAAACATCCACAGCAGCTGCCCACCACCCCACCCTGTGCACAGGGTGAGCCCCTGCCCGACATGCCCCACACAGCTGTCATCCAGCACAAGTGGCGGCTGGCAATGCCACCCTGTGATGCGCACGATAAAAATGCACCGCTCTGCAGGGCATGCCAGGCAGCCTAACCAACACCACAGTACAGCACCAGGGCACATATACAATATGGGCCGACTTACCTGGCTGTGGCACAGACCCATGCCTGACGTGCACCTCAAGCCTCCTCAGGTGCTCTGGGTCCCTCCGCACTAGGTCACTTTACCGGTGGTGGCATTGCTCCCCTGTCCTGGCCACCCCAGTCCTTTGCTGCAGTGTGGCAGCAATCTCCTGCCACACTGTGACCCTTGGCTGCTGCAGGGGCACCTGGCCAAATAGTTGGGGGTGTGGGGCTGGACACCGGCGACCAGGTTGATGAGCTCAACCTGTGTCCAGTTCTGGGCTCTCGGGACTCATCTCTGCACCATGCTGTACAGCGAAGTCGGTGCCCAAAATGGCGGCAGTAAGTACACATGTCCACGGCATGCGCCTGATGTGCGATGAGAGGGAACATGCACTGTGTCCACCCATCGCACAGTCCCAGAGATGCGTAACATGGGCATGACTTATCAGGGTCACTGGGTGTGGGGAGTGACACAGGGTCAGGGGTCACAGCAGGGATCAAGGGTCGCCCATCTGTGCACAGTGTGCACCTGTGCGATAACAGGCCTGGCGCATCACGCGCTATGCCCCCTCATCACGCTGTTGGTGCATAGTGCGTGATTGAAACCATGATACCGTTTGGCGCATGCGCATAGCTGGCCTGCACACCACACATGCGTGAGCATTGCGCCGCGACTTGCTCTGGAGCAATCTCATTGCGCACGGAGCAGAATCGTGATATTCAGATGCCACATGCAAATGAGCTCATCAGCCAGTGCATGGCACACTGGGTGCACTAGCACGTCATTACCGTTGCACCAAACCTCATTTGCATGCGTTGCGCTATATAATCGCCACGGAACAGCAAAGGCCATGGAGCGGTATTGCATCCTTTCAGGGTAAGTTGCACATGCCGCTGCAGCTCACTAGAAGCAGACAGCACAGCAGGGTGGGGGCGGAACAGGGTGATGCTGCCACTGACACACTGTGTTGTCCATGTCCACAGGAAGCAACATGTCTGAACATGAGGAGGGTGAGGAGGTTGAGGAGCGTGGGTCTGCTCACAAGCGCAAGCCCAGTTTCACTGAAGCGGAGACAGAGGCCCTGTTCGATGCATACCTTGACAGGGAGCCCCTGTTGAGTGGTGCCACGGGCACACCTCAGGCCAGTGCTGGGGCCTGGGAGGAGGTGGCAGCATACGTCAGCCAGCATGGCAGCCACCAGCAGTTGGCACAGGAATGCCGGAAGAAAGTGGGCATGGACAAGAGGTGCATCAAGAAGAAGGTGGCAGTCATCTGTGTGTCCCGGAATGCCACTGGAGGGGGGCCTGCGGATGCGCCACCGCTCACGGTGCAGGAGGAGTTGGTGGCAACCACCATGCACCACAGCATGGTGGAGGGTGTGCCTGGCTGCAGTTTCCAGATGGGTGGCAGCCTATCACTGCATGGTAAGTATGTAAGCCACGCACAGCTGGTGGCATGGAGGGTGTGGACACAGGCATGCTGGCGTGCATGCAGCCAGCATGCATGTCATGGGCATCTGTGTGCACGAATGCCATGCTGTAGGGCACATGCAGTGGCAGTGTGGGGGGGCACATGTGGGCAATGCATCACTGACACACCTCTCTTTCTCTTTCAGCACCAGTATGCCTCCATGTGGATAATGGGGCAGCAGTGGCCGTGGATGCTAGAAACGGCCCCGGAGGACCAGCCATCCACCTCCACTGGCATCCGGGGGCCCGATAGGCTGCAGCTCACCACCGCTGTGCAGGTGGATGTCCTGGACCTGGGGTTGGACGAGGCCCTGGATGTGTTCCTGCAGGATGCCAGCCTTGGTGTCCTCTGCGCAGAGACACTGATCAGGGCAGGGTCCAACACCGATGATGTCATGCTTAACCTGGACAGCATGGCCACCATTGTGGATGAGATGCCCCTGCTGGCCACCAACACAGGCAGCATGCTCAGTGCTTTGCCAGCAGCGAAATGGCTGCCCGCCACCACTGTGGGTGCAGTGGTGTGCATTTCCCTGGCTGTGCCCTGCGGTGGAGATGGTGCAGCCGTGTAGGCGCTGGGTGATGTGCAGCGGCCGGACGGGCAACAACAGCAGGCTGCAGGTGCCACCAGGCAGCCGGACACAGGGTCCACCAGCAGTGCACCTACTGCTCCCAATCCCCCTGCAGACCCCACTGTGCAGCATCCACCAGAGAGGGGGGCTGTGCATCGTGGCTGGTCACCACATGGGGACCAGCGTCTGGCCCGGGAGCCCCAGGATGCTGACCCGCTGGCTATGCACACCCATTTGCTGCAGGTGTCCATTCAACAACAGGTGCTGCTTGCCACTGGGGTGTGCACACTGCGCACGGAGGTGCGCCAGTTAGCCGAGCAGCAGGAGAGGGGCACTGCGCAGATCCTGGAGGGGATGCAGTGCACGCAGGAGGCCATGGCTGCATCCCTGGATCAAATTGCCACTGTGATCTCGGATGTCTTTGCCCTGCCGGCTGCCACAGGGCATGGCTGGGCACAGATGACCCCCTGCAGTGCACTGTCCACCCCGTGAACCCAGCATTGGCTGACTGCAGTGCAGTCAATGCCAGGCTTTGATGTCGGCATTCCAGGCACGCCCAGGGCTGGCCTGTTTGGGTGCCTTGACACCCCCGCGCAGACACGGTCGCGGTCCCACGGTTCAACCCCTGGGGGGCTGTTGCACACTCCCCCATGGCTGATGTGCAGTCTGTGGCTGCCGAATGGCCCAGGTGCAGCGCCCCATGGTGGCCATGGTTCCATGCAGTGAACCTGATGTGCGGGCCGCCCCATCTGCGGTCTGCAGCTGCTGCCCAGTGCGCACATGGGTGGTGTGCGTGTGTGTGCCTACCACTGGTGTGGTGCCTGTGTGTCATGCCACACGCTGTCTGTGTGCATGCTTGCCCAGCCACTGGGCCATGTGGCATGGGTGTGATGACAGCAGTCTTGTACCGGTTGCGCCTGTGCACCGGTGCGATGCATCAGATTCATGCCACATACCTACGCCTGTGTGTGTGTGGGGGGATGCTGTGTGTGGTTATGTGCCCCTGTCTCCCCTACCCCTGCCTCATGCCTCAATGTGTGCATGCCCATTGCCATGCATGCCCCTGCTTGTGTGCTGTACCTATTTGTGTGGTCTATGCATGTGTATCGCACCACCTACCTGTGTGCACCATAGGCTCCCGTGCAATGGTGTCCCAGTGTCGTCTCGCCTGCTACTGCAGCTGGGGATCCGTTGGCCCAGGGGGTGGCTGTCCACCACCCTCTGGCACATTGCCTCCATCGTCCTCACTATTGTCACCCTCATCAGCCTTGACAGCTATCCCACAGTCAATGGCCATGTTGTGCAGTATGCAGCAGGCCAGGAATAGGCCACAGGCTTTCAAGGGGCTGTACTGTAGGGCACTGCCTGACCTGTCTAGGCAACAGAAACGTGCTTTCAGCATGCAAAAGGCATGCTTGATGATGTTGCGCGTGCTGGTGTGTGCTTTGTTGTATCGTTCCTCTGCTGGGGACGATGGGCGCAGGTAGGGGGTGAGCAGCCAGGGCCACAGTGGATAGGTGCTGTCCCCTGTGTGGATAATAACATGGTTAGCCCTCTGCTGTTCTATGCTGTGCCCCTTGCCTGTCACTGGTACCCACGCCACCATGCACACCCTGCCCTCCCCATCCCACGGTCTGCTCTGCCCATCGCCCCTTGCCCATGCCATACTCACCCACTAGGTGGCCCGTGGGGAAGTTCCCATGTTCAAACCTGTGGCACAGCGCAGAGCTGTGCCAGATGAATGCATCCTGTGCACTCCCAGGGTGTGTGGTGCAGACATTGGTGATGTGCCCCGTGGCATTGCACACCACCTGGCAGTTGACACTCGGCACCCTTTCCTGTTGATGTATGCCACACCCTTGGGGCCAGGTGATATGTGGATGCCCACGTGGGTGCAGTCAATGGCCCCAATCACACCAGGCATACGTGCTACCCTGCCGAAGTCCTGCATGGTTGCTCTATGCTCCGCCTGTGTGCTGGGGAAACAGATGAATTCCGATGCACGTGGCAGCA